>CATIWR010335075.1:0-10524 GCA_949677035.1 Omphalea diandra | reverse complement strand
CTTGATTTTCAGCATGTCCTAACATGTGTCGCGGTCGTGAATCCTAGATTGCGGTCGCGATTTACATGTCACTTTGGAGTTCATTAACTTCTTCAATTCTTCTTGAGAGATTGATTCAATTCTGCAAAAACAACACTTATTTGAAATATTAGTGATGATCAATCTACTTTGTCAGGATCAAAAGAGGTTCTAAACCTAGGATTGATTATCCTAGTCTAACAACTATAAATCGTGTGCCTCATCTTCCACTAATTTCTTTACCCTTACTTTAATTTTTTTGTACACCAATTCAACCCCCCCTTCTTAATGCCTAGGGTCAACACTTCCTGAAAGAAAATTTAATGCAAAAGAGTGAGCTTGCATACTCAGTAAGTAAATGCATAACGATACTTCAATCTCAAATAACATAACAACATTTAAATATAAATAACTCATCATCATATCCATGCATGAAATAAAGAGTTTTTACTTTTAAATTCCACATATGCTATCAAATGTTATTATCACATAGGTTGTCATATATTGTTGCCACATAGGCTGTAGATGTCATTGTCACAAAGGCTTTCATATTTGGTTGCCACATGGGCCATAAATATTATTGCCACATAGGCTATAAATATCATTGTCACACAGACTATCAAATGTTATTGTCACACAGGCTATTATAGATTATTGCCACATAGGCTATTATAGATTATTGTCGTACATGTTATAGACATCATTTCCATACAGGCTATCGAATGTTATTATCGCACAGGCTGTTATATATTATTGCCATATAGGCTATAGATATCATTGCCATATAGGCTATAAAATGTTATTGCCACACAGGCTATAGATATCATTGCCACATAGGCTATCAAATGTTATTGCCACATAGGCTGTTATATCTCATTGCCACACAGGTTATCAAATGTTATTACCACACAGACTGTTATATATTGTTGCCACACAGGCTATAGATATCATTACCACTCAGGTTATGAATAGTGTTGCTTGCCAATAACATCAAGTATTAGTCTTTCAACAAATCAACTATAAATCCAATAATAACACCCATAACTTTGGCAACTCATATCACCACATACTCCCATTCCCAAGTCATAATTTATTAACGTCTCATGAAATTAAATAAACCAAGAGTATAACAATCTTTTCATCAATGTATTCATCAATATCATCCTATTTAACAACATTTCATTCCATTGAGTATATGTTCATGGCATTTAACCAATCACATGTATAGTACCATTAGCTATTTACTTACCTCCTCCTTCAAGCTTATTAAGCTATTGATGGTCCCAGCTTATTCCCACTATTATCTTCAACGCCTTGAGGACCTATTTCAATACTCCAAATCAATCCATGATGATAAAGTAAGATTTTCATCTTGTTATGCAAATATGCTCTAGTAAAATATCATGAACTTTATAGGTTGTTTCTATGATTATTTTTAACTCACAAATCTAAATGACTAATTTTTTTTTTAATTAAGGTAGACATATATGGGTAAACCATATCCAAAATTCAGTCTAAAATATACACTACATAATTTATGGTCAATTTTATGAATTTGCCCTATTTCAATGTCATCTCAGTCTGAGTAGGTCTTACATTCTTAGATATATCTCAAATCTTACAAATCCAATTGCAAAAATTATTTACCAAAAGTTAGAGAACACATAAAACAACATGTTTTACTCATTGTCTAATTCAGTCTATAAGGTCACCAAAACAAATGACCAATCTCAGGGTGAGTAGGTTTTTAACATGTTGACAATCAATCATGATGTAGGGGAGATATCTCATCAACCATCAAAAATTAGGCAAAAATATTTTACAGGAATGTATACCAAACATAAATATATAACTTTCAATTTTAGCACATCACTAAATTTCCATTCTATGACCATCAAATTCTTGAAAAATAGAATTAAATGACTATTGAGGTTTCATCAGGTTTAGGTTCAGTTACAATCAATGAGCCATATATCTATTTCCTTACAATAAATTAAGCATAACTACTTTACAAGTATTTAGAAGGAATATAAACCTAAAAATTTCATGTTTTGAACTTTGTCTAAATTAGCACATAAGGTCATTAAAATGTGTGAAAACAGTCAGACTGAAGAGATTTTGGTTGGTTATGAACTAGCCCTAATGAAGGAGCCATATTTCCTCACGCACACCAAATTAAGCAAAATTGTTTTACGTGAATTTAGATGGGGTATAAAGCTACAAATTTTATATTTTAAAACTTCCATAATTCATTTTTTATTGTTATGAAATCGTGGGTACCAAATCTGCTCTAACAACAAAACCAACACAATGAGTTCTTATTTCTTTTAAGTTTCAAACTCCATACATGAGCTCTACCTCAAATTACTCCATAATTATTCCTAATCATGTATGTTTAACATGTTATGAGGGAAGAATTTCATGTTCGAAGAAGGTAAAATTACTTACCTCTTTGCCAACACTATAAAAACTTAGGGTTTCCTCCAAACTAGCTCCCTTTTCTCCCTCTCCTACTTCTTCTTCCTCTTCTTCCTCCTTTCTTCCTTGCTTTCTTTCTATTTTCTTCACTCCCTTATGTTTTTTGGCTCACCAATCTGATCCTAAAAGATGAAAAAATTAATTTGTATACCTACCCTAATAGGACAAAATCAGGTGTCTTACTACCATTTGTTGGAAACTCAATATTCCTCTTTTAGTCCTACTTCTTCACTCCATCACCTCAATCCATCTATTAATCCCCATATGCTTCTTAGACTTTTAATAAGTTCCAAAACACCACTAATTCAAATACTATAACACACATATAACATACGACAATTTGTCATGCCACTATGCAAAACATCATATTCATATTCAAACATAATAATGTAAGTGTTGTTGTCGTGCTTATGACATGTGATGCATATATTCAAATATAATGTAATTAAAATGCATATGACTTGGTTGAGGATGCTACATTAAGTAAAATTGATGTTATGAAAAATCAATCCCAGGCAACCACAGTAAAAAACTTATTGCATGTAAAATTTTTACAAGTGCACAAATCACGTCAAGTAATATAATAAAAAGTATATATCATTCCTAGGAAGATTAATTTTGACAAGTACCAATAAGAATCCAATTTTTTCCTATTATCTAGCAATTATGAAAGAATAATTAATCTAAAAATCTAAAAATTCTAAACTAAATTAACTAAACAAAATTTAATTAGAAGAAAACTCCTATGTAAATGGTTTCTAGGGAATTCGGGTTCACCACAATACTACTCCTTAATTATACAAAGAATTTTGTTTCTTATGTTAATGAATTACTCTTTGAAGATGTATTTCTTAGATTACTCAATAATCACTCTCAGACAAAATTAAATATGTTGCTACTAAAATTATGCCTACTATCATGGTCACAAAATCCAATAACATTGCATTAGGTTCCTTGAACAATCCATTGACATCTCTAGAAGTCAAGTATACTCTCATGGTCTCAATATTCTAGTTTAATATGTTAAGACTAACCCTATACTTCCACTCTCGCTCTATGTAGAGCCTTAAGCATTGCACATATGTGGCTATTCATACACACAAGCCAATTAAGTTTAAACATATTAAATCAAAGAAAACTAATGCAATTAAAGCAAAAGTCTCTTGATATAATCATAAAATAAGTATTGGGCTTTCATCGTAATCCTTAAAATTAAAGAATTAGCTCATTATAGAAGAAGAAAAAGAAGAAAGGATGAAGAAACCCAATGAAATCAGAAGAAGAATATTCCAACAAATAATAATCTTGTTATTAAATAATGAACCCTAAGAAAAGGTCTATAAAAATCTCCTAATATTCTCTCAAAAATTTGGTGTAGATCATAGATCCATTTTTCTCTCCTCAATTCCACCTCTTTTTCATTGTAGCACTTCTATCCCACCATATAGGGGTGGGCACTATTTGATTCAAATAAAAAAATCAAACCAAATCATACCAATTTAAAATTTTGATTCAGTTTATTTGGTAATTCAATTCGGGTTGGTTTGAAAATTTTAAAATTTTGGTTTTTCAGTTCAGTTTGATTTTTAAGTTTTAAAATTTTGGTTAACCAAATTGAACTAAATTATTAGCTAAACTACATTGTTTTACTCTTTATTAGTAAAGAGAAAACCTAATATTCTACTCCTTCTTCCGTCATTCTTCATCGTGCCATTCTTCACCTTCTTTCTCCCTCTGCTTTATCATTTTGCCAAGCCACACAATTTCTTTTTGCTTTATCATTTTGCTAAGCCACATAAAGTCCCTCTGCTTCATTCTTCATCATTCTACCAATCCATACAATGTTCTCATCATCACACACCTCTCTTATCCTCATCACATTGTGAATCGCACAACGTAGTAGGTCCTCATCTCATCATAGTAGTAGCTGCTTCCTTGTCTTCATCACACATGTTCAACCTCTCTTTTGTCAAACGAAGCACATCGCAGCTCCTTTGCCTCATCACACACTTTGCAACATCTTGGCCAAATGAAGAACATCACAAGTAGTTTGTATCCTCATTGCATTTCATAGGTGATCAATATGACACCATTCTTTGATTTTGATTTTGACAATCACCATCAATTTTTGTGTCTAATACCAGCTATGTGTTATGTTATGGCAATGCATAATGGGTTTGTAAGATTGTTCAATTTACTATTTTCTACTGCATATATGAGACTCAAAGGTAAAAATTTTGATCAAAATTTAATTCATTCTCTTGTTTATGAGTTGTTTTATTACAAAGGTTGCATTTTTATTAAAAGTAGTGGACTGATCCATTGATGATTAATGCATTTTGAGAGATGGTTATGCTTCTTTTTAAGTTGGGTTGTGATTTTTGTTGCATAAAGTTTAATTTTTATTGCTTATTGTACTTGAGTGCTATTTGCATATTTTGATCTATGATTTGGAATATATGCTTGCAAATACTATATGCTTTGCACGTTTCTGATGATTGACATTCTCTTGCCTAAAATCCTAAATCCAATAATATATAGAAAGCCCATTATAATTAAATTTGATAAAAATCCTAACAATATTGGGTGTTTAAGAAGCCCAAACTGAAAAACTAAACCAAACCAAACCAAATATTTTGATTTGGTTCAGTTCGGTTTGGTATTATATATACTTCGATTTAGTTCAATGGTAATTTAGCTTTTATCAGTTTGGTTCGATTTGAATCGAATGCCTACCCTTGCCGTCAGGTCACTTCCTCCTTCAAAAATTACTTATTTTTCATTTGTGAAATCTGACTCTACTATTTTGCATGGCCTGATACATAGGCCATTCAATGGCCCATGCACTAATATGCTAATTCTAATTTGTGTCTGTTGACTAGTCAACTCTACATCTTTGTATGATCTAATGTTTGGGCTATGCAATAGCCCATGTAATACTACTAAAACCATAATTGAGCTCATTTTTAAGAACTTTTTATGCAAACATACAACAAATAGAAAAATCAACTTATTCCAAAACAAAAACATTATAAAAATTAGAAAAATCCCTAACTCCTATCCAAAAACTATATTCTAAAAAGACTTTTGTCATGCTTTGGGGATACACTACCCACATGCTATGTATTCTCACTTAATGTGGATTCAAGACATTCTTATAAGAAGAAAAGAAATCATCTTTGCTTAGATACCTAGGCATACTTGGGTACATGGGGTTAGTAATTAAAGGATCCTTAAGTTTGAGGTAAGCCTTCCTAATGTAGCAAAACACATTGATATGTATAACTTTCATGCAATAGTGGCATTATATTATAGATTTCTTAGTCTTCTCCATTCTTGTCACTTTCGTGTGAGTGGGAGCTTTTCTCACAACATTCCCATATGTATGCATGCATAAACAAGTATGGTGAGGTGTTTGTGTGTGTGTTATTTTGCATGGCTCTTTTGGTACATAAATGCATGATTTGATATTTAAGGCATAGTTTTAGAGCTTTGAGGGACCTTCCTATTTCCCTTTTGAATGAGAGGTTAGCATTAGTTTTTAGCCTTTTTTTCTACTACCTCTATGCTAGAGGTTTGGGGAGTAGAAGCCTTAACAAAGATGGGAGGAGTGGACGTGGATGTTGAAGCACCATTGAAACCTAGGCCATGTCTCATAATTGGTGGTCTTTGTGATACAATTAATGTATCCAAAGCTTTTTTCCCCTTGTAAAATGTAGAAATGGAGTTCCTTAGCTTTATAACCTCTAATTTCAAAGAATCATTTTCTTTACTCAAAGAATTAAGTGAGAAGGTTTTTGAAGAAATTTGTTTTAATAATTTCTTGAGATCGTCATTAGATGTTCTCAAACTAAAATAAGATCATTTAAAAATTTAAAATCCTCCTCTAGTTTTAAACACTTTTTCTTATAAGCTTTCATTTTAGATTGATACTTATCACGTTTCAGGGCCATGGCTTCCACGAGCGTATCATTCTCATCATCAATGTCATTATCATTATAAGAAAGAAAAGAACTTACCTCATTGGATAAGTCATTTTATTCCATGAAGCAAATGTTAGTAACTTTGTTTTCTTCTTTATCCTCACTTGGGTTCTTATCCCAATTTGCCTTGAATCCATTTCTCTTTTCTTTATCTCACTTCTTCTTCTTATTGTTGAGCTAGGGATAATTAGACATGATGTCTTGGTTGCCATACTTATAGTTTGTTATATGTTTTTTCTTCTCTTTAATAGTGTTGAAGGTTGAAGAAGATTTTTTTTAGGTTCCTTCTCTCTTTTCTTCTCCTAATCAACTTCTTGGTTCTCTTGGAAAGCAAAACAAGCTCTTAATCTTCCTTGTCACTTTGCTTTATTTTCTTGCTCCTTGGACGTGCTTTTGAGAGTTTTGTCCTTTTTTCCCTACTCCTTATTAGCTCTTCATCTTTCTTCAGTGTCATCTTATGTGTAAGAGCTTATCAAAAAGGACATTGATTGGAGTCTTAATAATCTCCTCATTAGCTTCTTCTATGTTGGCCACCCTTACTTTAAAGTTCTCCAATGAAAGATTTAAAAGGACTTTATGGTTGATGTCCAACAAGGCTACATATCTTCCTAGCTTTTGTATTACTGGCTATGGTTATGCTTTCAATTGGTTTCATCATGAAGAGCTCGTATTCAATCACATAAATTTGGATCTTCCTTGATTTGACTTGCATTGTTCCTTCATGATAATTCTTTAATGCCTTCCAAATGCCATAAGCATTTTGGGAATGTTGGACTCTTCCATATTCTTCTATTGAAATTGCACTTAGGAGAATTGCTATTGTTTCTTTTATTTTTACCATTTGCACTTCTTTGTGCTTCAACCCATTCTTCTCTTAGAATAGGCTCTTTAATGCATCTACCATTTTGGTAGGTGGCTTACATTCTTTGACAACAGTATCCCATACATCAATAAGATCATTATCAAGAGACACTTCCATTCTATATCTCTAATGTGTTAGTAAATTTCATCAAAGTGTGGTTTGAGGTGAGAATAGATCCCTTCATTTGCCATGATCTTTACTCAAACATTTAAGCCTTCAAGATTGAGAATTATGTATAACACCACATGTTTGCCTTTGCGCACCAAAAAGGGGTATTAAATTGGTGTTAAATTTAAAATTTTAAGGAAGTATGAAATTTAAATTTAAGAGAGGAGGAAAGAAGAAGGACCATGGTATAAATATTTTAGACTGGTTCAAGTACTAATCAACCCTACATTCATTACCCAATTTTCTAATTAGTATTTTATTATCACTCAAACTAACAAATGAGTTTTATAAGCTCCCTCCTTAACTTAGTGTTTAGGCACACACCCAATCCAAGTATAAGATTCACCCTTAACCCTTAATTACAAGTGTTTAGGCTCGCATTAAACCTTTACAAGTGCATTTAGAGTAACCCAACTAACAAAGTATAAAGAAATTAAAAAAAAAGCTTTGAGAATTTAATTTACAAGAGTTTAGGTATATTAAAGGTTATTCTTTTGCATTAAAAGCCATTTGGTGGAGTATTTATAGATTTTAACCATCAAAGAGTCATCACAAAGAAACTTAGTCAAAATCTCTAAAGGTATAGTAAGAAATCTTACATTTAATGCTTATTAGATGAATTTCATAGTGAGATGCCTTAATTAGAATCACGACTAACATTTAACAGTCAGGATGTTACTTTCATGGTCATGGTCTTAGCATGTGTCTAATGGCTAATTGACACATGGCTTTATTAAATTAGTTTCTTGGGCTAACCTTTATGACACTTTAAAATTCTCATTCTTCTCAATCACAATATGATCATTACTTTGAATTAAGGGGTCGTAATTGAGGTTACATTCTAGCTTACTTGATTGAGTCATTTAGTGTTCCATGGTCATGGTTGCACCTCTGGCTTCATGATCATGATCTTCAAAGCTTCTAAATGGCTAGTGCACATATGGCATGCTCCAACTAAGATTCTAGCTAGTCGTTATACCTTTTCTTTAGGGTTTCAAGGTCGCAATTGCAACTTATTGTTCTCGATCAAAACTCTAGTTTGAAATGTCACTATTTAGTGCGATGCAGGATGTGTTTGAGCTTACAATTTTTTAGTTCTATGGTGAAGCTTGATTGTGAATGTGATTAGGCAATACTGCTTATGATTTAGGAATCTTGCTTATGATTACCTTGTGTTATTTTTGATTTACATGTTATTTTTTGGCATTTCGAGATTTGGGTATCTTTTTGATGTTCTAGCTTATGCCAAATTTATTTTCTATAAAAACAATACTTAATAAACATATCAATATCTTTCAATGTCACTTGTCAAGAAAAAAAAGAGGTTTGATGAAGTTTTACCAACTTAGGTTAACAATTACCTTATCCAACTCCCAAAATCTTTAAACTTCAAACCTTTTATAGCTTTCACCAAGTCATCAGTCATATTTTTACTGCTTGTAGATGTCTTAAGCATGAGATCCAAGACCTTATTGATTTTAGAAAGAAGCTAAAACCTATAATCTAAAATATATATCTTGAGAGCAAGCCTAAATGGAAACCTAGCCCTCTTAATTAACCCTTGGCAAAGATCTTTAAAAAATTAAAAAGTAAATGATTATTCTTGCCCACTTAATAAGGTATAATGTTTTTAAGGATAGAGGCTCATTAAAACCTATCTGAAAGATGTAAATAAGAGATCTTATTGCTAAAGATTTTATTAGCATTTGAGAATAAGAAAGAAACTCTAAAAGGTCCTCACGTTGAGACTAATTATGGGTTTAAGCTAAAAGAAAAGAGGCATTTTATGCAAACAAGAATAAGTCATAGAGGAATTGCTCCACATTAAGGACATCATTGTCCAATGCTTTTGAAAAAACTAAAGAAAAAAGGACTCCTCTGTCCATGTCATCGCAAGCCATTACTTAACCCTTTCCCTATCAACTTCACACCTCACACTTCTTGTGTTTTTTACCAAATGAATGGCGATCTTATTAATGAATGTACTCTTCTTTACTATAAATTCTAAAATCTTAATGATTTTAGAAAAATAATAAGCCCTATATCTAACAAGCCAAATAATTATAAGTGTCCTTTACCATTGTTGATTAATTCTAACTTGAATGAGGAAATAATGATGGTTACCTTTTGACAGCTAGATGAGAAAAAGAAAAAAAGGTGGGGAAACTCACCTATATGAAAAGAAAGTCATTCTAAGAGCCCTTAAAGAGCTTTAAAAAAATCAAGGTTGTATGAGTGAAGGACCTTATATGGAAAGCCTAATTGACATTACTAAAGGAAAAGGTCCTAATATAGAAAGCCCAATTGATATTTAAAAGGGAGGAGACTAATCATGTTCTCACACTTAAATTAGCCATTAGCCCAAGCTCTTAAAGAACTCAAATAGAAAGGATTGACACAACCTTTAGTATTTGAGCCTCCTAAGTATCTTCCACCTTTGTGGTATAAACCATATGACCACTATTACGTTTATCAGTTATTAGGACACCACGCCAATTATTTTGAATGCTTAAGAGCACAACCCAGTATCTTTGGAAGATGGATGGTGCCAAACCTAGAAAAGGAACCTTGGTGAATTTTTGAAAGGTGTGATTTTGAATTTCTTATGTTATTTATTTTCTTTTGGACATGTTTTAGTTATACTACCTACTAAGTATGCTTGTTTAATGCATATGTCTTACTTTAATTTCTTAATCATTATTTATTTGATCTAATACAATTATTGATATGATTGGAAGCATAATTAATGTTTAATGAAAGAGTTAAAAAAGGAACAAAGAATAATATGACTTTATAAGATATAAAAAAAAGTGCCATTTAGAGAGCTATGTTTTTATGATGAAAAATTTCAAGAATCTCCCTACAATTATATCTTGAGAATTGTAATAAGATAAGGTAAAGCAAGATGAGAAGAGAGAAAACTTAAGGGGAAAAAAGAGGAATTAAGAGCAAATGTCGAGATGACAGTAAAAAAAGAAAAAAAAAAGAGAGAGTACTGTATCAAGCAACAAGAAA
>CATIWR010335021.1:0-29812 GCA_949677035.1 Omphalea diandra | reverse complement strand
GGCCATAGGGTGACGAACAATGGTCATTGGAGATTTGCAATGATCATTGAGACCAACATATCAAAATGAGGAACTCACAAGTAACACAATGGTCAGTGGGAGAAATGCAACAATCGTTGGCCATGTTTTTCAAACAACACAGTTCAAAAACAATTTTAAACCTTAGCTAATGAATGTTATTAATCAAACTCAATGATATAATCATGAATTCAATTAACAAATGGACAGTTTGATCAATATCATACACAATTAGAATCTTTAGCTATTGAATCTAAAGACTTTAACAGTGATCAATTCAAGCAACAATGATCAAGTATCACACAACAATGATCATAAAGTTTGAGAAGAAGAAGAACCTATTTAAAATTAATCCAACATATTTCCATCAATCATACCAAGTTCTCTTTTGTTGAATTGCATCCTTTCATCACAAAGAGGTTTAGTGAAAATATTCGCCAATTGATAGTTAGAATTAACAAATTCTTACACAATATTTCCATTATTAGTATGATCTCCAAAGAAAGTGATTTTTAATGTCTATATGTTTACCCCTAGAATGATGTATGAGATTCATGGACAAATTTATGGCACTAGTGCTATCACACTTAATGACAACTTGATTTATAATCACTTTGTAATTAAGAAGTTATGGTTTCATCCATAGGATTTTTGCACAACAAAGGCCAGCTGCCATATACTTAGCTTAAGTTATTGATAAAGCAAGTGAGTTTTACTTTTTGCTACTCTAAGACATTAAGCATTAGCTAAGTAATTAACAAGTGCCTAAAGTGCTCTTTTTATCTAAGGTACACGTAACAAAATCAACATCAGAAAATGCATTCAATTTAAATGAAAAACTCTTAGGATACCAAAGTCCTAAGTTGGGAGTACCAATAAAATATTTAAGTATGTGTTACGCAATATGCAAATGAGACTCTTTAGGATTAGATTGATATACAGCACACAAGCAAACACTATACATAATATCAAGTTTAGAGGTTATGAGATAGAGTAGATGGCTAGTCATTACATAGAGTATATGGCCAATCATTACTCTATATAGCTTTTGGTCCACATTCTTAACATGTTCATCCATGCTCTACTTGATGTTAGTGCTTATCGGAGTTTTGCTCGATTTGTTATTTTCCATGCCAGGTCTTTTGATTAGTTCCTTTGTATATTTGGCTTGATTGATGAATATTCCTTCCTATCCTTGCTTGATTTGTAATACAAGGAAGAATTTGAGTTCCCCCATCATGCTAGTTTCAAACTCACTCTTCATTACTTTAGAGAAATCTTTAGATAAGCAAATATTGGTATCACCAAATATGATATCATCTACATATATTTACACTAACAATAGTCCATATTCTTTTCATTAGAAAAGAGAGTTGTGTTCACCAAACCTTTGGAGAAACCCTTCTCTATTAGAAAGTTATTCATCCTTTCATACGTAGCTCTTAGAGCTTGCTTCAAGCCATATTGGACTTTGGCGAGCTTGAACACATGGTTAGGAAAGTAATGGCTTTCAAAACTAAAGGGTTGTTCAACATACACTTCCTTATCATTGTACCCATTTAGAGAAGCACTTTTGATATTCATTTGATATAACTTGAAATTCATGTGAGAAGCAAATGCAAGTATAATTCTAATAGCTCTAAGTCTAGCTACAAGTGTATAAAAGTCTCATCAAAGTCAATCCTTTCTTCTTAGTTATAGCCTTTGGCTACTAACTGAGCTTTGTTCCTAACAATAATTCCATATTCATCAAGTCTTTTTTCTAAAGATCCATTTAGTTTCAATAGTAAAATGATTATGAGTTCTAAGAACTAAAGTCCACACTTTGTTCCTCTCAAATTCATTTAGTTCTTCTTGCATAGCAAGAACCCATTGTTCATCTTTAATGGCCTTACCTATAGTCTTAGGCTCTATAAGGGACACAAAAGCAAGATTAGTATATGCATTTATCAAAGATGATCTAGTTGTTACCCAACTTGATGGATCACCAATGATAAGATCTCTTGGATGATCTTTCTTGAAAATCCAGTTCTTTTTTAACTGAGTTTATTTTTCACCTCATATCTTATGTCTTGTCTATATTATTTCCTTTTTCTTCAATGTTTAGCTCACTCATAGGACCTACAAGATTATCAATATTTTCTTCTTTTCTTGAAGAAGTTGGGTCAGATTTATCAATTGCAACATGCATAGACTCCTCTATAACAATTGTTCTCTTGTTAAAGACTTTATTCCCTTTGTTAATAGTAAAGTATCCAAGGACAATTCTTTCATCGAACTTGGACTCAAATTTGCTAAGGTGGTCTTTAGTGTTTAGAATAAAATACTTATAACCAAAAACTCTAAAGTATGCAATCTTGGGCTTTCTATTGTTCCACAACTCATAGGGAGTTTTCTTTAACAATGGTCTGATCTAGACTCTATTTAAAACATAACATGAAGTGCTTACAACTTCATCCCAAAAGCACTTAGGAAGATTATACTCATTCAACATGGTTCTAGCCATTTCTTTAAGAGTTATATTCTTCCTTTCTACATTACCATTTTGTTGAGGTGTTCTAGGAGCTGAGAAGTTGTGTGAGATACCATACTTATAAAAGCTATGAAACTTAGCATTCTTAAACTATACTCCATGGTCACTTCTAATAGAAGAGATTTTCAAATCCTTTAAGTTTTGAATTCTCTTGGTAAAGGTCTTAAAAGTATCAAAATAAGAATCTTTATAATGGAGGAATAATACCTAAGTATATCTTGAGTAATCATCTACTATTACAAATGCATAACGCATGCCTCCTAAGCTAGACACTCTAGTGGGTCCAAATATATCCATGTGAAGTAATTCTAATGATCTAGAAGAACTTACCTTTTTCTTGGCTTTGAATGAAATTTGATTTGTTTACCTCTTTGACATGCTTCACAAAGTCCTTCATTTGCAAAATTGATTTCAGGTAGACTTTCAACCAAGTTTCTTCTCTTCATCTTATTAAGGAGTTCCATGCTAGCATTTCCTAGCCTTCTATGCCAAGTTTTACTTTTATCAACTATAGAGACTAAATAATTTGCATTATGGTTAACAAGAGAATTTAAATCAATCACATAAATATTATGAACTCTTTTACCAATGAGCCCAATTTTGTTGTCACTTATCCTTGACACATAACATATTTATGGCTTAAACATAACACTAAGGCCTTTGTGATACAGCTAACTTACATTTAACAAATTATGTTTGAGTCCATCAACAAGGAGTACTTTATTAAAAATAGGTTAGTCATCATCCTTGCCAACTTTACCTATGCTAATAATTTTAGCTTTGCCATTGTCTCCAAAAGACATGTTTCCAAGTCCTTTAATCTTTTCCAGTTGTGTGAAGAACTTTCTTTCTCCTGTTATGTTCTTTGAACATCCACTATCAAGATACCACTCTTGCTCTCCAACTTAGGATTTCAAGCACATATGTAAAATAAGTAATGTCTTAGATGCCCAAAACGTCTTGGGTCATAGGGGTTTGCTCTTGCTAACTATTCATCATGCCTTCTAGAATACAATGATAGGCAGTGTGGCAATAAATACCATAGTAAAAACAATTTCTATCAAATTGAGCTAGTGCACTACTTTTAGGTGGTGTATGCATACAATGTCTCTTAAACTTGTAAATCCTTTGAGCAATGTGTCTAGGAGTGTTTCTCATATGAAAAATTCTCTTGTGTTGTGCGTGTCTATATCCATAATTATGCCAATTTATGTGTCTTTGCACACTTTGCCTCTTAGGCTTGTAAGAGTGATACATGTAGAAAAACTTACTTTATATGGAGCTGATCTCAAAGGGGTGTGATTGTGTCGAGACTTCCCTCTTTAGCCATTATTCATGGCATTTCCTTTTGTTGGACTAGGGTGGTTAATCCTAAATCTTAGATCTCTTTTGATCTTGACAAAGGGGATTGATCAATTCTAATGTTTCAAATTAAGTGTTGTTTTGTAGCTTTTAGTTAGTCTTTTCATTAAAAGTTGAATGGAATTAAAAAATCTCCAAAGTAAGCTTGTGCCTCCTAATTCGCAACCTTAACTTGATATATTACGACTGCGAACTAAACCAAGGCAGATTGACAAAATGGATAGACGTATTCACAAGCCACTTCTCTATCATGATCGATTCAAAGAAAGGAAAGCCAAAGTCAAAGACAAATTCACAATGTGAGTCATGCCTCAGTTGCGACCGTGAATTTCAAAGTAACTCAAAAGGGAAACAAGTCCATAACCACAGCTTGACAAGTGTCCCAGGTAACTATTGGAAGACAAGAATCGTGATGGGAACTTATTGGTAGTAACCGCGAATCCAAAAGAAGAAGATGCACACTTTTGGCAGATAAATTTGCGTCCTTAGTCACGACCTGTACAAGTACAATCGCGACCGCTACTTTTGAGAGCAGGTGAAAGGCAACAACTATATTTTCCTGGTGAACTAATCAGAAGCTGCCACATGGACTAGCTGTTAGACACAAATGGGGTTTTCCGTATGGAATTTGGATTTCGCGACCGCTAATGAGTAGTAACGACCACGAATTGAGACTGTCAAACATTTAATGTGAAAATCTGTCTAGCACACTTCGTAGATTTTATACCAGTTTTATTGCAACGACTCTTTGGTGGGTAGAGGCTATAAATACCTCACCAAACAGATGTAAATGCAAGAGAATTAATAATTTTGTAACCAAACTCTTACAATTTTGCTATTCAATCTTTTCTATTCTTTAAGTCATTGTTAGGTGTGAGCATAAACACCAATTGTAATAGGTTGTGGTGTGAGCCTGTCAAAACACTAAGAGAGGTCTATAAAAACACAAGTGTAAAGGTTGTTGTGTGAGGCTCAAAACATAAGAGTGTAAGTTGTTGTGTGAGCCTTCAAAACACAAGTGTAAAAGTTTGGTGTAAGCTTGAAAACACCTTTGAAAGATAGTGGAACACCCAATTTCTAAGAATTAGGGAGTGGATGTAGGGTTGTTTATACCCAAACCACTATAAATCTTGTGTTTCTTTTCTACTCATTTCTCTTCTCCCTTTCTTGTTTTAATTTTTATATACTAATTCAACCGCTCCCCCCTTCTTGGTGCCTAGGGCCAACACCTTTTTTAAAAACTTTCTACTTTATAACATAATTAGAAAAATTATTCTCTTTGGCCTTAACATAGACCATTTGAGCAGATGAGGGATCCATTGAAATGGTAGCATTATAACCTAATCCATATTTGATGGATGGACTTCTTTGAACCTCAAGGATGGAGTCTAACTTCTCCTTTCCTTTAGTGAACTTTTTGAGGCTTTCCTTAAGCTTAAGGTTATCAGCTGTGAGAGACTCAACCTCCTTAGCTCGAGTTTCTTGGTCCTTAACATAATTTCTAAAAGATTTGTTTTCCTTTTTAAGATAAGAAGTGTTAGACTGCAGAGTCTTAAATGTCATAGTGAATTCAGTAAGCATATAGTATAACACTTTTCTATAGTATGAGTCAAAAGGGTTCAACTCTTTGTCACCATCATTATCACTATCACTGCTACTCAATGCTTGATAAGTGTTCACTTGAAGATTCTTTTGGCTACTCCTTAGTTGCCATAAGACAAAGGTTAGTTAGCTCCTTTCTTTTTTCATCCTCATTAGGTTCAGAGTCATTAGTATCATCTCAAAAGGCCTTGTACATTGCCTTTCCTTTCTTGGATGTGTGTTTTCTGGAAGGGAACTTACTCTTCTTGATCTTAGGGCAATTTGAGTTAACATGCCCTTTCTCATTACATCCATAGTAGATGAGCTAACTCTTAGTTCCCCTCTTCTTGTGTCTCCTTGCCCTTTTGCTTTTTTTGTTTAAAAGGAATTTCTTTACTTGGTTGGTGATGAGGGCAAACTGCTTATCTTCACTACTATCTTCATCATCATTAGAAGAAGAAGAAGAAGAAATTAATGAATAAAAAATAGATGGAGATTCAGAATATACCTTTTTAGCTTTCAATGCCAAGTCTTTCTTTTTTATTTTTGTGTTTTTAATAGGCTTTTCAAGAGTTATTTCATGAGCCAGTAACTTATACTCATCAAGTGATAGGTCCCCCAATTTGTCGGCTTCCTCTATAACTAACTTCTTAGATTCCCACTTATCTTTAGGAAGAGTTCTTAGGATTTTCGCTACCATGTCCTAATTTGAATAATGCTTCCCCAAAGTTTTGAGAGTCTATATAATGTCTATAAATCTATTATACATCTCAATAATAGTTTCATCGAGTTAGTATACAAAGGTTTCATACATGTGCGTACACAAATGAATCTTTTTCTTTTTTTTACTTCACTAATTCCTTGATGTTGAGTTTGCAAGTGTCCAATATTTCTTCAGCTAATGTACATATTTGCAACTTAGTGTATTGAGACTTATGAATTGCATAGAAAGAACATGCATTGCTCTTCTATTTTTTAAGTTTGTCTTTTATACTTTAGCAGTCCATTCACTTTCAGGCTTTGGTACTAGAACTTCTCTAACTAGCTTTGTTAGTACCTTTCTTCCTTCTTTAAAAATTTCCCATAAGTCGATGGTTTCACTGTCAAGAAAGATATCCATATGATTCTTCTAGTACTCATAGTCATCTCCCTTGAAAAATGATGACTTGTGAGATGGATTGTGATTCTTCATGACTTGTCATGATCTTTGCTCTGCGCACTTAAGCATTGATGAATAGACTAACTCTGATACCAATTATTATCCCTTGGTGCCTTAGAAAGGGGGTTAAATAGGGCAATGACAAGTAATTAAAAATAAAAACTAAATGTGAAAATGAATGAAAAATCAAGATACAAGATTTATAAAGGTTCCACACAACTTACCTACATCCTCTCCTCTAGTATTCCCACTAGAGCCTTCACTATCAAGATAGCTTAAGCTATTATCAACCAAGTTTATAATAATATTTTTTAGGCACTACCAAGTCGTTACAAATAGAATTATGGGTGCTACTAAAGCCATATCACAAAGTAGTTTTTAAGTACTACTTTAAACCTTTCACAAAGTATGGTTTTTAAGATCTCCTAACCAAAGGTTTCCTTAAACAAAATATAACTTTAAAGATAAGGATATTCTATGACTTAAGTGATAAAACACTTTAAAGTACACTAACAAAGTATACTTGATTCAGTTGAGAGTATTGAGAGAACATTTGGAAGCTTATTCTTCAAATTTTGTTTTGAAGATAACATTTGTAGGCTTTAAACAATGAACTTTTCTTGATTGTTAGATCACTCTTAATTCACCCTTTTGAGTTAAAAATAGCTTTCACAATAGAATACCGCTTAATGGAATAACTCTCTCCTTATTTCTATTGAGAGCAGGTATTTTTATAGGTCGAAACAAAGAACTAACTGCTAGAAAGAAAGCTATCACTTCATATTATAGATGTAGACACTCAATGCCCATTGGGAATTCTCTACGTCTGTTGTTGAGTCATCAACTATTATTGATTTCATGAAAATGGGTGGTTGTTAAGCAAAATACAACTTCAACGGTCATTAGTAGTAACAAAGTGCCTATTGCGACTAGCTATTAGAGATAAATTTTTCTCAATACTCCTCCTTTGACTTTCTCATTTGTTTATTCAACTAACTTTAATGGTTATTGGATATTCTCAATGCTTGTTAGGCTTCAACATCAACCCTTGTTGGAATCTAAATAATGCCCATTGTTGATTTTAAGGAAGGTGTGAACTTGATGCTCTATTTTTTAATATTTTCAACAGTATTTCAATGGTTGTTAGTAATTTTCAATACCCATTGAACATCCTTAATGTCTGTTACGTTATTAAAAGTGCCTCGTTGGAGGGTCCATAAACTTTAGCTTAATCTAGGGAGCTTTTCGAATGCCCATTAGTAAGATCCAATTCCCATTTTGAGAATTTGAGAGTTTTGCTCAATTCAAATCGATTAGTCCAACACCTATTATGAAGCTATAACTCCTATTGAGAGATCAAGAACAATGTCAATTGTGAAATTGCAACACCCATTGTGAAATTCAGTGTGCATAGCTTATGTGTTTGACTTATCTAATGCCTGTTGTGAGATCTAGAAGACTTTGCTCATACTAGGGTGATTTCCAATTCATATTGTGTTGCTTCAATACTCATTGATAGAATCACGATGCCTGTTGAATTATGACAACACCTATTAGATTGTCAAGCTTAGTTTGCTTAATCTTTACTCTCTTAATACTTAGAGTTTCCAATCATAACTCTTTCTATAATCATCATGGTCTAATGAATTGATGTGCCTATAAGAATTAACATAGATATCTTAGACAAGGGTTAGCTATTAGGTGTGCTTGTGATCACCAAAATAAGATTTGGAATCTAAAGGTTCAATATAGTCAACACATATCCATACTCTCTCGTCCTTCTTTAGTATGGATACTATATTGGCTAACCATTTGGGATAATCTACTACCTCAAAGAATTTGGCATTCAATTTCTTTGTTACTTCTTTATTGACCAACTGGACCCACTCAAGTCTCATTCTTTAAAGCTTCTACTTTAATGGTTTCATGTATGGGTAATTTAGAATTTCGTGTTTTGCAATTCGAACTTCCTCTGCTCCTCTAGTGTGACATCATTAGCGATAATCATGATCATTGAATTTTCTTGTATGTCAAGATTAAATGTAATGGTATGCACAATATTAATGTTAAATATACTCATGAAATAATTCATGTTATGCGTGCTACCATTGGGAAACACATCACATAAGTAAGCAAACTCATCATTTATTGCCTTAGACTTAGAAATAAATGCATCATCATCCTCAATAAGGTTAGAAACAAGAACATCAGTAGTAGTAAGAAAGTAAGCTTCATATGGTTAGTTGACTAGAGTTTCCTCTGCTCTTACCTTCTCCTCTTATTCACCCTTTACTTCGTTATTCAGAACCCGAAGGTCAACATTCTACAAATGATTTGCCTCTTTTCCATTCTTTGTAATAGTAACAGTCTTAACAACTCCCTCAAAAATCTATTTTATTTGACCATCCCTTAGCTTAATCTAGAAAAAATTTGCCTAAAGTGTTGTTCCAACATCTGCCATGGTAGGCTCAGTCTCTACGACAAAGCTCTACATTTCCTCCCCATTTACTTCCTCAATGGAGTTTGTAATCATGCTCCCAATGTCCTTTTATCCCTGTATAGACAGCCTCAGTGAATTTACATGACCCAATATACACCTACTTTTGATCTACGAAATGTTCTTCTTGCTTTATTAAGTCGAACCTTTTCTTGGTTTGATCTTCCCCAGCAGCCTAAAATCTTCGATCCAGTATATGTTGCTCCCTTTGTTCATCAATGTTCTTCTTTTTATCATCCCATGGGTATAGAGATTAAGGTCCATACAAAACTGTAAGCCAACCTGATTCTTGATCATCCTTTATCCATGCAACCTATGTCCTTTTCTTCTTTTTCTTTTTTTTTCCATCCTCCTCTTATGATGAGTCTTGACAACTCTAACATCCCATTTTGCCAACATCTAGTTGAAAAAAAAATGCCTTCTTAACTTCATTTATATCCTTTCCCAATGACTTCCTAATTGTTAGTCGCCTCCTACTTAACCTTCTTAGTGGCCTTCCCTTCTTTCACAAAGAAATCTAATTGTGGTTTATGCAAGTCCCTTACATTTACCCTTGACTCTTTACTACGATACCCTAGTCCTTTCCTTATAATCTAAGTAGGGATTTTTGAAAACTCTGATATGTCGGTTGGATTCTTCCCTAACCCTTGTCTTGGCAGAAAGTTCATACGCTTCATAATTCCAATTACTTTTGAATTAACCCATTTATCTTTTACTCCAACAACCTGAAACCCTCGCAGATGCAAAATAGCCATGCTCGAAGCTAACATAATTTTACCAACCTCTACATAGATGGTCATAATCTATCATTTGTAAGGAATCTTAGTTTTCTGATGGATAGTAAAAGACACTACCTAATGGGTGGTACCATGGTCTTCCTAACAATAGTGAAAAAGTGATTTGAATGTCTATGACTTTGAATTCTACCATTGACTCCACTATGCCCATCATTACTAATGGCTTGAACACTCCTAAAGTTGGTCTCCTACTATCATCATAAGCTTGAAAGAAACTATAGGAAGTCTCTAAATCTTTCTCAAACAAACTAAACTTGTGTAGTAACTTTAATGGGCAGATGTTAATCCCAGATCCATCACCAACCATTACACATAGAGCATGTTTCCCCTTCATCTTGGCTCGAATGAACAACACCAAGTTGTGATCCTTTCTTTTTATTAGCAGATCCATATCCAAGAAAGTGATTTTACCCTTGTGTGTTACTAATGTAAAAGCATCATCCGAAGTAGCTTCACTAGAAATAATTAGGCTAGACAAAGCCTCAACCATGGCCCTCTTATGTTTCAAAAAGGTAATGAGCAACTCCCACACACTAGTCTAGGTTGGTATTTTGTTCAATTGTTTCACAGTAGGATTGTCTTTTTTGTTCTCCTTGATAATGAGTTTGTTTGCCATCTTCCCAACTCTTGTTTCCTTGGGAGCTTCCCTATCATGGTAGTATTTCCTACTGCAAGTCACATGGCTCACTTGTTTCACTTCTTTCTCTTCATCACTCTTTTCTCATAGTTGGATAATCTTTTTTCTCTACTCTTCGTCTATTTCTTCATCTAAACTTTCCCAGGGATTAATAGTACAGATAATTAAAGTCTTTTTTGTGACATCTTTGATAGTGACAATGACAATTTTCTCAATAATTCTAAAATCTATCATAAATGTCCCTTGATTTAGAAGAGGAACATTATGATAGTTTGGGAGAGGGTTCCCTCAGATGCGAGGTCCTCTAAAATTTGTTAGGATGATCGTCTTGTTATCAATGAGATCCTGAATCTCGTGTCTTAGTCTAGAGTAATAATTAGTATTGTGACATGCTTCTTAATGAAAAACATAGTAAGCATCAGTGTCATACCCCTTAGGTGGTCGATTAGAAGGCGATCTTGGTGCTAGAGGATTTAGCACCGGTTTCTTCTGTAATCTCTTAAGTGCCTTAGATAGAAGCATCCCTAAATTAATGAAATATCTTAGCACTCTTATTACAATTACACTGATTATCTTATTTCCTTTGGCTTAAGGGTGAGATAGAGCATTTCTTTTTCCCCCATACTATCTTTTAGACTTAGATTCTAACTATTTAGTTTGCAAATCTGCTTCTCAAAGGTCTTCAAAGTTTTTAGTTGGCCTTATAGTCACTTCTGAAGTCATCTTCTTCCATCTTCTAGTGTAGTCATTGAAGCTCTCATAAATTTTTGGCTTCAAAGATTCCAAATCTTGCAACGTGACCTCTAGATCTAAATTACACACATAATGCCTCTCAAAATCTTTTATTAACTCCTTTTAGTCTTCTCTAATAGTTTTTAGTTGGTTGAAATCCCACGTCTTCGCCAACCCTTCTAATGACAACTCAAAAAGCTCTAACATTGTATCTGTTGGAACACCAAATACCTTTATGACTTGCACATATAAATTGATATGGTTCTTAGCACTTTTTATCCCCATGAATTTGGGAAGTGCAAGCATACAAAAGTTAGCTGGTAGCTTCTTAGGTTTGTGAGCCAGTAATTTCTTAATGTTTGTTTCACTTTTTAAACCTTTATCATTCAATGCCTTATGTATTTTCTCTAACTATTTAGTGAAGTCATCAAACCAGGTGCTCTCTTTCTCACTTTTATTGGCTTTATCCATGACGATAGTTGTACTCCCTACCTCTTTGACAAACTTGCTTTCATGGTATTCTTTCATCCTAAATAAATCATCAGCAATCACCACAAGTTAAGGCACTTCTATTGGTACTTTCCCTTTATACGTTCTATTAGTAGAGGTCTTCCTTTTTTAAGATTCTTATTGATGTGTTTGTTTACTTCCCTAACAATCCTCTCTTCCATCTTTCAATTGAAGTCAGCCATCATCTTTTTCAAGATCTCTAGTGGTATGGTTGGTTCCATGATTAGGTTAACTTTTTGGCTGAAACTTAGTGTCTTTCTCTTTCTAGCAAGTCGATTACCCTTTCTGTTCTAGGAAGGTTTGGATAGAGCTATGATAACTGTAAGACAAGGGTTATCAATATGATGTATGAACAAGTAATAGATGCATGTATGCATATTATGCACAAATCATTTTGTAAAAAGTCCTAACCTTATTCCTCCCATACATTAGGACTAATGACTCTTTCCTAGATGAGGTCTCATTCTTATACCATGATACGGTAAAGAATGTATGGAGTAATCTCAAATCGAGAAGACCTAAAGCCTCAAAAGAACATTTACACAAAGGCACTAAAAGGAAGAACTCTTTATGTTATTCGAAAGAAGATGTACATGAAAGGAATGATGTCCCTCTAAAGGGAGGGGGATACATATAGAAGGTATTTGCATGATGGGGAAAGGGGGAATACATAAGAATTTATATATGAGGGATAATTAAAAAGGGTAGGGCAACATTCATGCTTACATTAGGATATCTAACCATGTTCTTTAAGTATTTTCACTCTTGTTTGAAGAAGTGCAAATAAGTTGGGTGTCCTATTCCAAGGTGCTATTGGCTCCTACATGCACTTAATGATTGCTAGGGTTGTTGTAATTGATAGCTCCCATAAGCTTGGGTTGATTGTCATGATCCCCCATTCATTATTCTCGAAGGTACTAGGCTCATTAGTGATGAATCCTCCTCTCAATCTCCTAAGTTCGAATGAAGCTTAAGTCTTAAGTTTGGAGAAGCATCAACTTATCTAAAGGTCACCTAATGCTTATGGTGAAGTGTGAACGATACATAAATATAGTGGACTCACTCAATAACAAGTTTAAAATATTAAAAGTGAACCAGAGATTGAACACAAAGTCAATCTTGAGTCCCTAGCAGAGTCATCACTATAAGCACTTCAGGTGGTTGTTTCGCTCGAACTAGTGGAATCTTGCTTGTGACTTAATCCTTTTATTGATCAATAAGGGATTGAGAATACAAGGTCATATTGGTGAAAACCCTAAAGTATAGCACGCATTGGATCAATGAAGGATCCTTTAGGCCTAGCGTGAATTTGAAAGCTCGGTTAACCAAATGGTGGTCATTGGAGGACCAAGATAGGATCTATACATTAGTATTATCCATAAGAATGTGGAGTCTCCACCTGACTTTAGTCGAGAAAAAGAGTTTAAGGAAGGCAAAATCTAAACTTAAGCTAAGTCAATAAGAAGGCCCATTTCAGCTTCACCTCATAAGGGATTAGGGACTGAAATTAGGTACGACTTGAGGAAACGGTTAGGCAACCCCATATCGCTTAGATATTAGGATCTGAAATTCGAGCATTTTTGGTTTACATTTAACATTTTAATCAAGGTATTTGTTAGTCCGATTAATGGTCCTAAAATGCCTCTAGTGCAATCAAGCTAATCAAATCATCCAACCAAAGGGGATGGGGATCATATGAAATGAAATAGGGATTATTATTCATTCCGCACATCAATACATGAAATATATGACACAAAAAGGGATGAGGGATCATGCAATCATGGTATAAGATAGGCATGCATACATCCATCAGTCATACACAAGTATAAAAAAAAAATAGGGGTCATGCAATCATGGTATAGAGTGGTAGGCATTATTACATCCATCATTCCTGATCGTATGGAGTGATCATTAAGACCAACTTGTGGTCTAACTCAAATAAAGCACCTACATCTAAAGGAAAATAACAAGGTAGTAATTAAATGTTGAAAGAAAGAAAGCAAGGTAAAAGTGTAAAGGAAATGAACAAAACCACATTACCATATCTCCATACCCAAGGTACCTAAACATGCATCTAATGTTCATGACAATATATTCCAACATCATAAATCAGTATGCAAGACTTAATTAAAAATTGCTTGAATCATGAACAAAAAAAAGAGATGGACACACAATGCAAGGCATTTGGAGGATATTGAATGGCCCAAGGCAAATATTCACCCAGGTGACATCATCGGGTTGATGAACCCTCTTTCATATTACTCACAAGGTGTTAAAATACCCATAGCATAAGTAACCATTACAAAAGTTAGAATGCCAAAATTAAGGAGGGGGATTGAAAACTAAAACACTATTCACATGTTTAGTATATAAACTTCAACATAAGATGAGCTCTCAAGGTCAATAAAACCTCATGTTCCTTGCTTGATCATGGCCTTGAGATGATTAAAATAGAATCAAAACATGTCTTTGAAATCAAATGAAAGAAGCTAAGTGCATTTTGGTATTATAATCAATAAAGACCATTTAAAACATAACCAAGACTCTATTTTTGAAGTGAATAGGGGTCCTAGGTCATTAGACCTTGCCCTATTATGCCACCGAAGTCACTAAATATCATAAAAATTACTTTAAAAAGAAAGAAATCTGATGGAGGAGAAAGGAGAATTTTTTGCAGAACTGCAAGAAAACTAGATTGTATAACCTAGAAATAGGGTTGTATAGCCTACCAACAAGGTTGTATAACCCTTGTTTCCTAAGTTTTGAAAATAGAGGAAGGGAAAAGAAAAGGGATACAATAAGAGGGAAAGGGGGATCGTAAATGCTTTTTGGTGAAATCCTTGCCCTCAAAGGCACACAATTGGTTTAATATCCTTCAAAATGCTTATAAAAATACATAAAGATAAAGAGAAAGGCCAAATTTTACCTTAGAGTAAATTGGGGTGAGTTAGGGTTTAGGGTTTCTATGTTTGAAGAATGTTTGAGAGTGGATTTTGGTAAAGTAACCTTAAGGTTGTCCAAGCTCTTTCCCATACTACAAATAAGAGGGGTATTTATAGGTGTTGGTGAGTGCATTAGAGCCTAACATGGTTTTAGTTGTACCATATACACATCTAATCATAGAGAGGGAGATAGATATCCTAGAATCTAATCATAGAGAAGGAGATAGATATCCTAGAATTAGTGTTTACATGCAGGTTGTACAGTTGAAAATGGGTTGTACATCCATCTATCAAGGTTATGTAGCACACTAGGGTTTAAAGGGGGACCAGTTCTAGGATGTTCTGAACACTAGGATTTTATGAAGGGTTGTACAGTCCTGTACTTAGTTGTACAAACATGATTGATGGACTGTACAACCCTACTTAATGGGTTGTACAACCCATTAACCCTAAGAGGTAGTTTTGAGTTTGCTTTTGGGCTAGGCTTTGGGCTTGACTTTAGGATTGGCATTAGTCTTAGCTTTAGGCCTGATTTTGGGCTTTTCTAAGATTTTTTAAGGCATTTATCTCTTCCTTTGGCAATATCCTTTGCATTTTGGGGAATATATTTAGTGATTTTCATTATTGGACTCTACATCTAGAAGTCCAAAATCTAATGTTTACATATAACAAACTAAAGTACTTGCTTCAATATATATATATATATACAAAATATCATCTTATTGAGGTTCAAAAATCCTAAATTCATAGGTTACACTTTACAATTGAGTAACTAACTTAAAATTCATTTATCTCACATGCATCTAAAGAATGGCAATATCTTTTGCAATTACTCATAATGATCAATGGCAATATCGCAATTACTCATAATAATCAATGGCAATATCTTTTGCAATTACTCATAATGATCACAAAATAGAGCCAAGTAAAGCCATATACCTTTGTGTAAATCACAAAAAAAAAAAAAATTGGTCTATTAAGCCTTGTACATAAGTTTAAACATAATACTTCATAAACAACACAAAAAAAAAATTTATCCAATTTTAGAACCTATCAATCCTAATACCAAATGCATCCCCAACACTTGTTTATAACATTGTCCTCAATGACATAAAAAAGTAAAATATAAGGTGAAAAGATGAAAGAAATACTCCATTTTTTGCATGGTGAAAAGTATTTGGATGCTAAGAATATGACTCTAATCCTTCAAGGGATTGATAGGGATGACTTTAAGCTCACTCTTTCTTTCTTAGCCACAACACAAGAAAGTAAAAATAAACATTAAATGCAAATTTTAAATTGAAATATAAAGAAAACACTAAAAATGAAATGAAAACTAAAAGAAAGCCAAATGAAAGAAAGAACTTGGACTAACTTCTAAGAGCGCTACTTTATTATCATTAGCTTGACCCTTCTCCTCCATTTTCTTAAGGTGATGAAAGGGGAATGGATGCTCCTATATTAATGGAATCTCCAATAATGAAGGGCTTGAGTCGATGGTCATTAACTTTGAATGTGTTCCTTTTTTGATTTGTTATCTTTATTGCTTAATGAGGAAAAATCTTGACAACTAGTAAAGGGCCCAAACGTCTTGATTTTAGTTTTTTTAGAAATAATGTCAAATGAAAATTAAACAACAACACCAATTGTCTTTCTATAAAGTCCTTTTGCACCAAATGCTCGTCATACCATCTTTTAGCTCTCTCCTTGTATAACTTGGCAATGTCACATGCATTTAACCTTAGCTCTTCCAATTCATCAAGTTGTAAGAGCCTCTTTTCTCCAACTTGCTTTAAATCAAAATTGAAGGCTTTAATTGCCTAATATGCCTTATGCTCTCACTCAACTGAAAAATGACATGATTTACCAAACACCAACCTAAATGGTGTCATGCCCAATGGAGTTTTATAGGTCATCTGATATGCCCAAAGTGCATTATCAAGCTTGGATGACCAATGCTTTCTTTAATGATTGATAGTTTTATCAAAGATTAACTTAAGTTTCTTGTTACTAACCTTAACTCAGCCACTCTTTTGAGGTGATAGGTGTTGCAACCTTATAAGTTCACCATATTTATGCAAAAGGTTATGAAATTGGTCATTACAAAAGTGGGAGCCGTCATTACTAATTATGGCCTTTAGAGTGCCATATTTTGTGAAAATGTATTTCTTCATGAACTTCATCACCACGCTAGCATCATTAGTGAAGTATGCCTCTACTTCCACTTATTTCCTAACATAATCAACAACAACAAGTATGTTCCTATTCATATGGAAATATGAAAGGGGACCCATAAAGTCTATCCCCCATACATCAAAAAGCTCAACCCTTAAAATCCCATGTTAAGGCATTTCATTCCTTCTTGATAAGTTGCATGTTTGTTGACATCTATAATAATTAAGTATAAAGTTTCAGGCATCATTAAACCAGATTGGCCAATAAAAACCACACTAAAGCACCTTTGTAATTATTTTGAAAGAGCTCAAGTGACCTTCCCCCCTCTCCCCCCCCCCTCCACTTTTATGATATGGAAATGTCTCAAAACATCGTGCACTTAATATTGGGGTAAGCATCTCCTCACTAAGCCATCATTACAACTTTTTTATAATAAAGTTTCTCTCTAATAGTAATTTTTGATATCATGCAGGAACTTCTTCTTTTGTTGATAGCTTAAGTTAAGAGGTAAGACATTACATACCAAGTAGTTGACAATGTTGGCATCCCAATGAATGTGTGACTAAAAGATCACCATCAAGTGATCATTTGGAAAAGAATCATCAATTGGCAAACTGTCAGATTGTTTAATCTCTATATTCCTTTCAAGCCTAGAGAGGTGATTGACAACCACATTATAATGCCTTTTTTGTCTTAAATCTCTATGTCAAATTCTTACAATAATAGGATCCATCAGATGAGTCAAGGCTTAACATCCTTCTTGGAAAGAAGATATTTTAAAGTGGCATGATCAATATAAACAATGACCTTGGCACCAACTAGATAAGCTCAAAATTTGTCAATGGCAAATAATATGGCTAACAACTCCTTTTTAATAGTGGTGTAGTTCACTTGTGCTTCATCAAGGATCTTACTATCATAGTAGATGACGTAAGGCTTTTTATCTTTTTTTTCTCCCAAAACTGTACCAACGGCAAAGCCACTTGCATCGCAGATGACCTCAAAGGTTAAGCTGTAATTTGGTGATTGTATGATAGGTGCCCAAAGCAATGACTCTTTAATCTTATGAAATGCATCAAGATAAGATTGATCAGAATTATGAACATCTTTAGTAAGCAAATTACATAAAAGGCTTAGTTATTTTAGAGAAATCCTTAATAAATTGTTGATTAAACTTAGCATGACTAAGAAAACTCTGAGCTACTCTAATAGATGTTGGTAGTGGCAGTCACTAAATGACTTCAACTTTTGCCTTATCAACTTCAGTGTCATAATTAGAAACCAAATGAGCTAGTATAATACCCTCATTAACCATAAAATGACATTTTTTCCTAATTAAGTTGTAGATTGACATCTTTACAGCACTGCAAAGCTCTAGCCAAATTATTCAAAAAATTATCAAATGTAGTGCTATAAATATAAAAATCATCCATGAAAACTTTAATTGTTTCCTCAACAAAATTAGAAAACATAGATGTCATGCATATTTAAAATGTAGCAAAGGCATTATGAAGATCAAAAGGCATCCTCCTTAATGCAAAAGGACCATAAGGACATGTGAAGATAGTCTTTTCTTGGTCTTCAAGGTGAATGGAAATTTGGTAAAATCTAAAGTAACCATCAAAATAACAAAAGAAAAAAGGATATTTGGCTAACCTTTCTAAAACCTAGTGTGAGCACATCGATGGTTTCTTCACTTGAACAAGTGGAATCTTGCTTACGACTCCGTCATTTTATCAATCATCGATAGGGCCTAAAGGATGAGGGTTCCTATATTGGTAATAACCCCAAAATATGGCATGCATTGGATCAATAGGGGATCCTTAAGGCATTAAGAAAGTTTAAAGCCTTCAAGTCTAAAATATTGGTCACTAGGGAGCCAAAGGCAGGACAATACATTGGTACTATCCCTGATGGATATGGAATCGCCACCTGAGTTAGGTCAGGATAAGAATTTAGGGGAGGAAAAATTTCAACTTAAGCTAAGTCAATTAAAAGGCCCATTTCAACATCACATTATTAAAGATTGGGTTCAAAAAATAGGTATGGCTTAGGGAACAGATTAGGCACCCCCTAACTACCCGGATATTAGAATCTAGCATTCGGGCATCTTTGGTTCACTTTTAACATTTTAGCCAAGTTATTAATTAGTTTAATTTAATTGCCTTAACCATACCTCTAATGCAACCCAAGCATTTCATCTATTTAAAGGAGAGTGCAGTCATGCATCCTAGCATAAGGACAAGCCTGCACTTCATCCATTCATCACATCCACAATCATCATTTTTGTTATCAAAGATGGCCATTAAGACCATCAACCATGGTCTAACTCAAACAAACACCTATACCATAAAAAAGTACATAAGTTAGTAATTAAAGTAAATAAATAAATAAAAGAAATCAAACAAACAAATGAAATCATCAACCACCTTACAATGTCTTTATAGTAAAGGTACTTAAGCATGCATCTAAGTCCATAGTAACATATTCCAATTTCACATGAAAATCAATATAGAATCAAAACATAAATAGATGAATCATGCAATACAAAGAATAAAAAATATGTAATCCAAAGCACTTTGAGGACTTAAATGGCCTAAGGTACACTTACCACTAAAGGAGATCCTAGGGTTGATGAACCCCTTATTGCTCCAAAAGAGTTAGGCATCCATAAGCAAAGGTTGTAGTTATACGCCAAGATATGTATTTGATGATATATATTTAAAGTAAATACAACCTTTAAAAGGCTTTCAAAATCATAAAAATCCTAAGTTCCTTACTTGGTCACTACCCAAAAGGTGTCTCAAAAGAATAAAAAGCATTGTTCAACCAAAATGTGAAAAAACATAAGGTATTAACATAAAATGAACCTTAAAAACCATTAAAAACTTGACTAAAACTACATGTTTAAAGTGAATAAGGATTTTAGGCCATTAGGCCTCACCTACAAATGGAGTGTATGAAAATTATTAAAAAAAAAAAAAGAAAGTTTAAAAAGAGAGAAATTTGAATAAAGGAGAAGGAGTTTAACAAATCTAGCTCCAAAAAAACTACATCGTATAGCCCAAAAGGAGGTTTGCATAGCTTACATCAAGGTTTTAGATACTTTCTTTCCTAGGTTTTAAAAATAAAGAGAAAGGAAAAAATGGGGATGAAGAATAAGGGGGAAAATAGGGTTTTGGATGCCTTCTTAGATGTTTCTTTGCCCTTAGAGGCTCATTATGTCTTTTATGTCCTCTAAAATGTTTGGGAAATGCACAAAGAATATGAAGTTTAGGCCTTTTTGAACCTTAAGAATGATTAAAATGTGTTAGGTTTTAAGGTTTCTGACCTAAGGGGTGATTATAGAGAAAATTTGGTAGAGTAACACTAGGGTTTCTAAGTTTTTTTTCCCTCTTCAAATGGAGAGGTATTTATAAAAAAGGGTGCATCAAAGCCAAAATTGGTTTTGATTGCAAATGTTCATATCTAATCATAAAGAAGGGGATGAATCTTATTGAATTAAGGTTTGCATGTTAGATGTACAACTAAAGTTAGGCTATCCATCTAACTTTTACAGCTACATAGCCTTAGGGTTTAAGGGGAGGAGAGGGAAAATTTCTAAAAAGTTCTTTAGCTAAGGTTTAACACAAGGTTGTATAGCTCAACGGTGGGTTGTACAACCTTATTTATTAGGCTATACAATACTGCTTAATGTGTTATACAGCTTATTAATCCTAGTTGGCAGCTTGGGCTTGTTGGTGGGCTTGGTTTTGGATTTCTCCAAGTTTTCCTAAGGTATTAATTCACTTTCTTTAGAAATTCCCCTTCCATTCCAAAGAATCTTTTTAGTTATTTTCATCATTGGGCTTTACATCCTAAGGCCCAGAATATGATGCTTACTATTTGTCCACTACTTTGTGAGGCTTGGAAAACAACTTTTGAGAAAACAAGTCTCATCAAAGTAGTGTAAGATGTAAACATTAGGAAGGATACCAAAGGACACAATTCTTTAGCAGCTCTTTAAGAAGGTACTAAAAGCTTATTCTAATAGCTTTCTAGTAAGTACTAGTGTATTTTATATCTTTCAAAAGGTCTCTAGTAAGCACTAAGAATGATCTAGCAACTTTCTAGTAGGTATTAGATGTTATTATATCTTTTAGCCATTTTTTAATAGGTACTGAAAAGGTTCTAACATCTTTCTAGCAAGTTCCATGTGTTGTTGCATCTAAAGTAGGCTCTTATAGTTACTGATCTTCTTGAATCTTTTATAAGTATCTCAGCCCTTCTAGCTGGTGTTTATGGCTCGAAGATGCCCCCAAGGGTTAATTTTATGCACCCCTACCCTTTTAGCATGTCAAAGATGACTTGGTACTCTCAGAGCCCTTATAGTTGTCTTAGGGGTTCATTTTTGTCCCAAGGCAATAGGCTCAAGCCCATATGTTGTGAAAGTTGCTTTTATAGGTTTAGATACTTCTGCCATAGCAAATCTCTTCCTAGATATCTTCTTGAGTCTTCAAGGGAAATCAAGTTTGTAGCTAAAAGGTTGTTGGCCCTTGTTCACCAAGAAGGAGGGTTGAATTAGTGGGAACTTTAAATTTTGGTGGGTAAGCAATTAAGGCAAAGTTAAAGTGAAATAGTAGAACAAGAGAGAACACAAAGATTTAAAATGGTTCAAGTGTTAACAAACTCTATGTCCACTCCTTAATTCTCTAATTGGGTATTTTGATAACACTGAATGGTGTTTTACAAGCTCCCGCCAAACTTTATACTTTGTGTTTTATAAAGCTCACACATAACCTCACAAATGTTTTGCAAGGCTCTCACATAACTTATAAAAGGGTTTTTACAAACAATAATCACTCTAAAATCCATAACCAAAGGTGTTTAAAGGCTCACACTAAACCTCAATAACTTAAATATAAAGAATTAATGAGATAGAGAGTTAAGAATTCAATTTGCAAGAGTTTGGTTATAGTAAATGCTATTGTCTTACATTTAAGTCCATTTGGTGGAGTATTTATAGGTTACACCCATCAAAGAACTATTAATAACAAAACTATCCCTATATCTTAAAAGTTGGTGGAAAAATCCTACATTTAATGCTTGTTAGGAAAAAATTGCAGTCGAGACAAAGCTTCATGGTTGTAATTCATGTTTCACTCTAGATTTTGCTTATTCATCATCGAGATCTTCAATTATGTCTAACAATTATACGTGGCACTTCAGCATTAGCTTTTCCAAAAATTTAGTTGTTGGGTCCCTCACGCTGGCTAACATAAGCATTATTGCTCATCATAAATCAAATTAGAGCTACAGAGGTTTGGAGTTTGGCAAGTAGTTATTGCGATTATGAATCATATGACACATGGCTTAGATTGGCTAGATGCTTAAAATCCCTCCATAGCCATTTAAAGGTAGCAATTACGATTCTTATCACGACTAAGACCACAAATCAAAATTAGATAGGTTATACCTCCCTTTTCTTTAAATAATAGTCGTTATTTGTTAAAAGTGATAGCGATTTATGAAACAATTTTGATTTTTTCCCCATTCAATTTCCAATGAGATTCTAAATTTACTTTTTGCATCCAAAACACTTAGACAATATGTTAGAAACTTTCATTCTAAGTTGTTAAGATCAAAAGAGAGTTTTAACTTAGGTTTAACCAACCTAGTCTAATAATCTCCTTTTTTTTTTTGTTTTGATAACCTAGATTAAATTATGCAAAGGATAATTGTGTATCAAGCTTAGTTTTGACCATATAAGAGTATAAATGATAGTGTTGAATGTTGAATGAATGCCCTCCCTCAATTTATTTCCCCTTTAATTACTTAAAGAAACAATTTTGTCTAGACCTTCCATTTACTTGACTTTTTAATGATATTGAAGAATTCTATATACTCAACTCAATAGATCAATTCAATATACTTAAAGTAGTTTTTATCTTTGCATATACTTTGCACATAACTTTTCCCCCTTTGGCAAGATTAACAAAAGAGAAACAAATTAATGCAGTCATAATTAAAGCACTCTAAGAAACAAATCACATGACAAGCAACAAAGACTATTCATGGCCTTAAAAGAAAAGGAGGGTGGCATTGTTACATTTGGAAATAATGCCAAGGATAAGGTAATTGCATTGGGACCATTAGTAAGAATGGTTGTTCTATAATTAATGATGTTTTACTTGTTGATGGCTTACAACATAACTTGCTTAGTGTAAGCCAATTATGTGACAAAGGTCATAAATTCATCTTTGACCCTAAAGAATGTCGAGTCACCACTTTGGTTAATAAGAAGGTAGTTTTTAAGGGTGAAAATAAGGGTAATACCTACCTAATTGACTTAGAGAATTTGGCTAACCAATCATTTAAGTGTTTTGTATCTCTTAATAATGAAGCATGGTTATGGCGTAGAAGACTTGGACAAACTAATATGGAGCTCTTACAAAGTTTATCAAAAGGAAAGCTAGTGGAAGGTGTTTCCAAGCTAAAGTTTTCTAGAGATAAGACATGTGGTCCTTGCCAAATAAGGAAGCAATATTAATCTTCTTTTAAAGTAAAGAACATTTTAAGTATATCTAAACCTCTTCAATTAATTCATATGGACTTGATAGGACCTACTAAGAGTGCTAGTTTAGGTGGAAAACATTATGCACTAGTCCTCGTTGATGATTACTCTAGGTTCACTTGGGTATCCTTTCTAGCTCATAAGAATGACACCTTTGATGCTTTAAAAAGTTTTGTAAAAAGGATTTAAAATGAAAAGGGTTACTTCATTTATCTATAAGAAGTGACCATAGAAAAGAATTTCAAAATGAATCTTTTGAATCTTATTACTTATAGAATGGGATATTTCATAACTTTTCAACTCCTAAAACACCACAATAAAATGGTGTTGTAGAGAAGAAAAATAGAACACTAGTAGAGATGGCTAGAACTATGCTCAATGAGTATTCATTTCCAAACTACTTTTGGGCCAAAGCTATCAATACTTCATATTATATTGCCAATCGAGTATTCAAAATGGCCATTCTTAATAAAACTTTTTATGAGCTATGGAATGGTAGAAAGCCTAAGTTATCATACCTAAGAGTATTTAGATGTAAGTGTTATATTTTCAAAACCAAGGATAATCTTAGGAAATTTGAATAAAAAACTAATTAAGGCATTTTCATAGGTTACTCTACCACCAGCAAAACCTATAGGATTTTTAATAAGAATTCAATGAAGAGTCAATGAATATTTTGTTTGATGAATCTAGTAAGCTTGATCTTAGGAAAAGTTCTTTTGTTGATGATCTTGGAGGTGATTTGGAGAAATTGGATTTGGAGCAAACTACAAGAGAGAAGAATGACGATCGTGATGAGAGCAAATCATCAAAAGAAGATAAAGAACCTTAATATTGATAAATGGAATCACCAAACCAAGATCTTCCTAAGGATTGGAGATTTTCCAAGCATCACCCTAAGGACTTAATCATTTGTGATACATCTAAAGGTGTAAGTACTATATCACAACTCAATACTTTATATAATAATCTTGCTTTTATTTCTCAATTTGAGCCAAAGTTTATAGATGAGGCTCTTGATGATGAGAGTTGGGTGATTCCTATGTAAGAGGAACTCAACCAATTTGAGAGAAACGTTATGTTGGAACTTATTCCTAAGCCTAAGGAACACCCTATTGTAAGGTTTTAAATGGGTGTTTAGAAAAAAGTTAGATGAGCAAGGATTCAACATTAGAAATAAGGCTACATTGGTTGCTAAGGGTTACAACCAAGAGGAAGGCATTGACTATGATGAAACCTATGCCTCCGTAGCAAAGTTAGAGGCCATTAGGATTCTTTTGGCATTTGCATGTCACATGAATTTCAAACTATTTCAAATAGATGTCAAAAGTGCTTTTTTGAATGGTGTTGTTGAAGAGGAAATTTATATTGAACAACCTCCTAGTTTTGAATCACATAGTTTTCCAAATTATGTTTTAAAATTAAATAGAGCCTTCTATGGTTTGAAACAAGCTCCAAGAGCTTGGTATGAAAAACTTAGTTCTTTTCTTTTGTAAAATGATTTTGAAAAGGGGAAGGTTGACACAACCTCATTTGTCAAAAGGCATAATCATGATACACTAATAGTGTAAATTTATGTTGATGACATCATTTTTGGTGTTATTAATGAATCCCTTTGTAAGGACTTTGCTAAGTGTATGACTAAGAAAATTGAGATGAGTATGATGGGTGAGCTCAAGTTTTTCCTTGGTCTACCAATCAAGCAAACCAAAAAAGGGATCTTCATCAACCTAGCCAAATACATAAAGGATCAAGAAATATGGCATGGAAGGTTGTAAAGTAGTAAAAACACCAATGAGTGCTACCATCAAATTGGACAAGGATGAATCGAGTAAGTTGGTTGATGAGAAGAGATATCAAGGTATGATTGGTTCTCTACTCTATCTTACTACCTTTAGACCTGATATAATGTTTAGTGTATGCATGTATGCTAGGTTTCAATTTTGTCCCAAACAATCTGATTTAAATGTTGTTAAAAGGATTTTCAAATATTTACATGAGACATTACATCTAGGTTTGTGCTATCCTAGAGATTCCTCATTTAGCCTTATAGGTTATTCGAATGCAGATTATGTTGGTAGTCTTCTAGATAGAAATAGCACTTCTAGAACTTACCAATTCATAAGTAATGTTTAGTGTCTTGGTTTAGTAAAAAGCAAGTTTTGGTTGCCTTATCTACCGTCGAAGCTGAATGTGTACAAACGGATAGTTGTTGCACCCAAGTCCTTTGGATGAAACAATAATTAAAGGATTATGGCAAAGTTGTTGATCACATTCCCATCAAATGTGACAACACTAGGGCAACAAATCTTTCCAAAAATCCCATCCAACACTTTAGTAGCAAACATATAGACATTATACATCATTTTCTTAGAGATCATGTCTAAAATGGTGATGTTGTGTTAGAATTTATAAACACTAATCATCAACTTGCAAACATTTTCACAAAGCCTCTCAATGAAGAAAGGATGAACTTCATTAAGAGAGACTTTATGGAAGCTCCTTGAAGTGAAAAATTGGATCTTTTAGAATGCTCTTTGTGTGATGCATTGTTCATACTTGATTGATTATTATGGATGTTGTATGTGATATTTATCTCTTTGAATGTCTTAATTTTGTGTGTAATTATGCCTCTCTATGTCGATTTCCATGAATTAGGCATCAATATATTAAGTGGATCACAACTTAGAAAGTCAAGTCTTATCCTTTATTAGTTATCTTTTTGCCTTGTAATTCGCAGTCACTACTCTTTGATTCACGGTCGTGAATTATAAGCACTCATCATTCGGTTGTCAACCATCAATTCGTGATCGTGACTTTCATTCCCCACAACGAATTTGTTCAAATTTTAAATGTTTTGACTGTTGAACATGCGATTGCTTGAGGGTTTTTTCTCTGTTACTCACATAATTTAGAATTAGCGATCACGACTTACAGGTAGCAGTTACGAATTTGAGTAACTGTCATGCATTTAAGTGATTTGATTGCCAACTGATGGCGCTCTTTCATTTAATCTATTTAATCTTCAAGTCGAATGACATTTCGTTCATCATCTCCGCTCTTGATGTCATCTATTCTATGTTCTAGTCTCAAATTTCTATCGAGACCAAACATGACCCCAAGACTTCACTGGCCAAACACATTTGTACCTTACCCTTTTAGCTACTTCACTCTATCATCACATTATATGTTAATGTAATAGGGGATGGTAACGAAAAAGTATCTTAAAAGGATCTTGCTTTCTTTTTTTGTCTTACCAAAAACAAAACAATACAAACTAGCTGTTATTTTATGGATCAATCCACATGAGCACAAAGCCCAATAGTCAGTTTCTTCTTCTTTCCCATGTCACTGCCATCTACCGATACGTCAGTGCTCTTAATGAGGAAAATTAAAAATTCCTCACTAAGAAGCTTCTCCTTTCGTAAAATTTTAAGGATCTACCCTACCTCATCAATGCAAAAGCCATTCACCCTGATTCTTATACCTATACATTGTGTGCTTTTGAGGCCAAAAAACTAGAGACCCCTAAATCCTCCAAAAGAAAAAAGGCTTGTCATTGATGAGGAAGCCCAACCAGTTCCACCTCCCTAATCCAAACCAAAAGCCAAAATCACTCTTGCCTCCATCAATAGGAAATTGGATAAGATGATGAGGAAGCTTAAAAGACGATTTCTCCTACTCTCCTACATACACAGTGATTTGGTGAACTTACAAGATAAAGTAGGTGTTTTTCCCTGCCATCTTTTGAACTTTGAGGATTGGGAGGACACACCAGAAGAGGAGGTTAAGGTGGAAGAGAAAATGAAAACATAGACGATTCCAGACACGATGATAATTTTCCCATCTTTTAGTTTGTCTTCAGAATTTCTTTTTCTATTTTTCATTTTAAGTACTTGATGTAAAGTTGTTGATTCCACAGATTATTAAATAAATAAAAGTGTTTATTTTGCAATTCAGTGTCTCAAATGTTATGTGATTGCAACTTATATGTTATCTTTATTGTTTTGCTTTTTATGATTACTCTATCTCAATTTATACACCTCTTTTACTTTTTAATATTTACCCTTTTTTTTATCTTGCCAAAGGGAGAGAGAATAGCATTGAAAGAAAATAAGTAATGTGCATAAGAAAAGCATAAGTTGAGGGGGAGTAAGTTCAAACTTAGAATACTTATGTTGGACTAGGTTGTTCAAACCTAAGTTAATACTCTATTTTAATCTTAACAATATAGATTGAAAGGTTTTAATATCAATTTTAAATGTTGTTTTTGCATATATTAAGATAGAATCTCATTAGGAGTTGAATAGAAGTGATTAGAAGCAAGAAGCTCCAAGTATGAAAACCTGGCTTCGAAATTAATGACCGCTAATTTCGAAGTGACCGCAAATTTTGAAAAAGTAGCTATTGAGATTCAAAAGACATGACTGCAAATTTCAGTAGCAACCGAAAATTCGTGAAACAATATCTCCATATTAAACAAACAATTTCACGGTGACAATTGTGTTTGAAAAGAAAAATAGCGACAATGATTTTTAAGATCCATTAGAAAGATCCAACGTCTAGTTTTTGGAAAGACCAATGGTTTCATGCCACATGGACTAGCCATTAGACACAATTCAAAAAACAACAACCGCGAATTCAGTCTCGACTGTGAATTTCGTCGGACAAGCATTTAATGTAAGATATGCCTAACACAACTTAGAGATTTAGACATAGTTTCTTTGTAATGTCTCTTTGATGGTTATCGTCTATAAATACACCACCAAATGGACTTGAATGCAAGAAGAAAACCATTGATATGTGCCAAAACTCTTGCAAAGTTAATTCATAACTTTAATTCTTTATTTCTTTGTACATAGTTTGGTGTGAGCTTTAAACACCTTATGGTTTAAGTTTGAGAGTGAGCCCTTGTATAGAAAACTCTTCTTTAGGTTTGAGAGTTAACCGAGTTGTAAAACTCTTGTATAGGTTAAGTGTGAGCCTTGGGAAAACACTTGTAAGGTTTAGTGTGAGCCTAAACACAAGGTTAAGTGTGAGCTTTGAGAAAACACTTGTAAAGTTAAGGGTGAGCCTAAACACTAAGTTCAATGTGAGCTTGTAAAACACTAGTGATTGAGTGAAACACCCAATTGGTGAATTGGGGAGTGGATGTAAGGTTGGTTAATACCTGACCCACTATAAAACTTTTATATTCATTCTTCTCCTTCTCTTTCTCTAATCTTTCATATTTGTGAGCTTCCTCCAAAATCAAAATTGCCACCAATTCAACCCTCCCTTCTTGGTGCACTAAGGCCAATAATTGGTATCAGAGTTAAGTCTCAATTCAAGCCTTAATTGTGTAAGAAAAGATCAATGGCATAAGGAGTCCACTATCATCTTAATCCCCACTTTGATGGCAATGATTATGCTCTTTGGATGCATAAAATAGAGATTTATCTTGATAGCGATCTCATCAACTTATGGGATTATATACTTAAAGAGTGGAAGCCTCTAACAAAGATGGTTGAAGGAGTAGAGGTGGCAATTGCAAGAGAAGAATGGAGTGAAGCATAAAGGAAGGCAAATGGGAAAAACAAAAGGGCAATGGCTATTCTCCTAAGCTTTATGTCAAGAGAAGAAACTAGAAGAATCCAATATTGCCAAATTGCACATGCCATATGGAAATCACTAAAAAACTATTATGAAATCAAGTAGGTTGGAGATATATGTGACAGAGTGGGAGCTTTTCATGATGAAAGACCATGAGAACATCACCGAAATGACAAATAGACTCCTCTTTATTGTCACAAACATGAAAAATTTTGGAAGGATTCTTACTAACTATGAGGTAAATACTAAAATCCTTAAATCTCTTCCATTAGATAAATTTGACGTAAGAGCATGCAGCATTCATGAGTCCATTCCAGAGATTAGGAAAGTGCCAACCGATGCCCTCATTGGTAAGCTTCTTACTCATGAAATAGTCTCAAGAAAGATGAAGAGATGAAGAAGCTAAGAGGATAAAGACACAAAGAGGAGAAAAAACTCTAGCCTTTAAAGCTCAAAAAGATTAGTCAAGCTCAAGTGACTCAAATGAAAGTGATAAAGAAGAAAAAGAGTTTGCCAAAATATCAAGAATGACCAATGAGTTGATGAAAAGGAGAAGAGAAAGAAGAATCCAAAGAAAGTCATTTTCCTATCATCACAAGGAAAAGAAGAAGACCTTTAAGGCTACTTAGGATAATGAGTCAATTGATGAAGAAGAAGATGAAGTAACAAACTTATGCTTCATAGCTCAAGAGGACTTTTCTAAATAGGTAAGTACTTCTCCACA
>CATIWR010334998.1:0-35636 GCA_949677035.1 Omphalea diandra | reverse complement strand
TATATAATGATAAATATAATGTTAATACGAACAAATTCTAAAATTATTTTTATATTTGAAATGTTAAAAAAATATATTTATAGATTGATTTATATTTTTAAAATATTAAAATGTAACAAAAATATTTTTAAATATATTTTTAAAAATTTGAAATATTACCTGGGAATTGTCCAGTGAAAATGAGAACAAATTAAACAACTTTGGTTCGGTAGGTTCAGTTCAGGTTGTTTTAATTAAATTACATGTATTTTAAATTTGGTTCGATTCAAATGGGTTTGATTTATTAATTACTTCAATTAATTCAATTTTTTTTGTTTTTTATATAAAAAACCGAACTAAAAACCTAAAACCGAATTTTTAAAAAAGTATAACTGAATAAATCAATTTTATTAAGGGATCAAACTGAATTGAACCAGCTCGATTCGTTCGGTTGTTCAGTTGGCTCGGTTTTTACTCAGATTCTATAATTTTTTACATTGTCCAGGGGTATGATGATAATTTCTGTAAAATCTCCTCTTTCTTCCATATTTTCTCTCCATTTTGGAGAAAAAATGGAGGAAAAAAAATTTGAGTTATTTTCCTTTCCCCTCTTATTTTTCTCCCCTTTCCAATCAAGGTAAAATATTTTTTCTCTCTTATTTTCCTCTTTTATTTTCCTCTCCCCCTTATTTTACTCTCTCCCAATCACAGGCCTAAGATAAGAGCGACTTGCCCTCGGGAATCAAGGTTCTTTCTTTTTTTTTTTTTTCCCCATGACATCCACAAAACTTTACAGATGGCCGTGCAAGCGTAATACTACCCAGAATTCCAAATCCAGAATCCTCATAAACAAAAAGCGGTAGCTCTGCCTTTGAGAAAGCACAACAGAAAAATACACACAAAGCAAAAATGTGACACCAATAAGTTAAAGTCACAACAACTTCAAGGATCCTGAGCTTTAAATACTCATAAACATCTCTGCCTGCATTACAGTTCAACAAAAACAAAAGCTCGAATACCCCATGCACGTAAAATAGAGATGTTAAACTTTCAAATCAGAAACCTAAAATTTCATATACTCCTAGTTTTGAACCTCGTAAACGATCATTGACTTCAATGGAGCTTAAAAACCCTTGACCCTTGACAGGCATACAAACATAAGAACAATCGATCTATAATTCATTTTATACGGTAAAACTTGAGATGTGCTAGGAGATAGAACTATAACATTGGGTGCTTCCAGAGGCGTACAAGTGCTATAATTTCAAGGCTCAGTCTACAGTATCAGCAAGTGTTACGACTGACCATCCTTCCATCCAAGCGCATGAAACATGATAAAACCCCATTGGTATTTTCCAAAACTTCAAACTTTCACCTTTACACAATGAGGGAAACTTCATGTTTGGATGATAGGTCCAAACGTTTCTGCAATTAACATTGTAAGCAGTTTATGGATGCCATCCAGAGGGAAAAAAAAAAAGGCAGTGTTTTAAACTTCAATCAGTATTGACAGTTGAACTAAATCCCTGGAAAGACAACATCAGCCCAATTACCAAAGACATCTCTACATCTTTAATTAAGCACGAATATGTACGACAAAACTGTAGCAGAATTCAAGTAAACAAGTAATGAATTAAATTACAAAAGTCAGGTTAAAAGAAGTGACCCCTCTTCCCCATAAAGAGTCAGAAATAAAAGATTCTCTGGGCTGAATCCTATTCAATGCAAGACACAAATATACACTCACGAATATAACTTTGTCATTTAACCCAATGCAAAACGTAGCCACCATCAATAACCCAAAAGTCCAAAGCCAAAAACAAAGGTCCTGCTAAGCCTCTTCACGGCAGTGCCTTATAAATGGAACTAGGCAATATCATCATAAGCATATCAATGAAACTAGATACTGAGAGGCAAGGAAGCAGAAAACATCATATGAGTTCATATAAATCATAAAAGAAGGTATCAGATATCATATTGGATGAACATGAAATCTAATATAGATGGTGTGTACACATTGCAGCAGGCACTTAAAACAGGAAATATGCACAAATTAAAACTCAAGTTATACATAACAAAAGCTATTTGAAAGAAGAATCAACGCAGATCAGAAGATTGTAACACAACACATATGTGCTAAAGGAAAGAGAGATATGGAGAATATCCATTATACTATTGAATCTGTAAATCATAGCTATTATCCTCCATTTCATCCATAAATTCCAGTGTCCGCTAAAATTATATTGATCAAGTTGTACCACATGAGTATCTGCAAAAAGAAAAAAGGAAATACAGACTAACTGCAACTGTCTAAACATTTCCACATTAAGTTGCAAAAATACTTCATTAAACAATGATAAAAAAAACCGAATATAAGATCATTTATCCTTAAAGATATCCAAATAGCAGTAACTTTCAAGTAACAAAATCTCTAACAAGCAGCAACAGCATGGCTTCATATGAAGAAATTATGAGAAAATGGACAATCACAGCAAAATCACCTAAACAATGCGACAGCATTTGGATTATATTCTAGAGATATAAAAGGAAAACTTTACAAAGTGCATTTGATGAAGAACATATTCCAGGGACAGGGAGCACTTCTTTGCAAAGTGATATAATTTGGTAACATTCATTAAGGTCACTCCTCATATTTAAGTTGATACATAGAAAAACAATTGTGCATGATAGAGAATCTGGCACAAATTCGCATTGAAAGGAGAAAATTGGGGAAAAAAAGAAAGAAAGAAACAAACTTATTGGGCCTTAACCTATTAATATTACATCATATGCAACTTTTGCAGGTAAAAATAGTCAATTCTTCTAAAACAAATATAAAATTCAACCTCAATTCAGGCCACTGAGGCCCCAGACTCAAACTGTTCCAACATTTGGCAATGAGGAGTCTCCCGTATAAAACCCCATTGCTTCCTTTGCAACTCAAACCTGCAATTCTGAGCAAGGATAGACGTATAATCCCTCTCCACTTTCACTTCCAACGTGGCCCGTTCTTGGCTACCCTGTGGATAATCTTGCTCAAATTTGGTGCTCTTCACATAAAAATTAACCCCTTTCTGTGTAGTTAACCTGTACTCATAAGGATATGATCTGGAGAACGAGTAAAGCGGCTCGGAAGATGGCAAAAAGTTCAAAAGCAATATCACAAGAACAGGCAGCAATTGAATCAACGCACGCATATTAAACCCAGATGCATTATCTCCCGCTCTCGGCCCCATGCCTCCTCCAAAATTAAAACTTCTGAACTGGGTAGTTGCAGGTGGCATCCCTCCAAAAAAGAACTGCCTGAAAATCTCGTCCGGATCGAAATCATCATAATACCCATTGTATCCTCCCTGCCCACCACGACTATGCCTTGAAGCGCGACGCTCATAAACAGGCTCATCACTTCCAGTCAGATCATACTTCTTCCTGCTCTCCTCATTGCTAAGGCACTGAAACGCCTTGGATACCGCTTTAAAAGCTTCTTCAGCTCCAGGCGCCTTATTCTTATCAGGATGAACCTTAAGCGATAACTTCCTATACGCTTTCCTCACATCTTCAACACTACAACCCTTCTCTAACCCCAAAATGTCATAGAAATCTTTTTTTTTCTTGATTTGCCTAACGATCGTGATTTGCTCCTCAGTATATGTGGAGGATGAGGCAGCAGAAGCAGATGCTGACGCCGAAGACGATCCATTTGATGAAACCCTATGGCGAACTTTGGGCTCGTTGACGGTGGAGGTGCTGGTGGGCCCATTAGTGTTCTCAGCGGTTTGATCGTCGGAAGGCGTTTCCTTATCGATCGTCGATAAGAGATCGTCCACGGGTAGGGTGTGATCGAGACGGCGAGCTTTGTTGATGAACTTGAGAGCGCGTGTCAGGTCACCGGATTCGAGCGCATCCTTGCCGATTTTCAAGCATTTTAACGCGTCGTCTTTGTTACCATCCATTGTGATGGCGCAATTAAGAAACCTACAAAGAATAGAAAAAGGAAAGAAACCCTAATTATAAATTGAATCTATTGATACACAGATCTCACGTTCCCATTTCGATGGGGAAACGCATTCGAAATTGATTGGATTTGAACTTACGAATGGATTTGAATTGGTGTTGGTGATTGCTGAATTAGGGTTTCACGATTTTGGGGAATTTTAGGGCGAAAGGAAGGGACAAATACCAGACAGTGGCACTGTCGGCCTTCTGATTATACTTTTAGAAGGGCTGCGTTTGGTCTACAGCTTATTGTTATGGTTTGTTTGGTCCGCGTGGTGTATGAAATTCCAAACACATTCAACTGGTACCAATTGAGGCGATGTGACGAGATTTGTTTGGCGTTTTTTCCCATTTAAATTCTTGATATTTTGTAAAAATAAATTAATGATAAACTAACTTAAACTTTTGATATGTTTCAGTATATGTATAATAATAAAATAAAATAGATGAATTTAATTTAGAAAAAAATGTTAAATTATATTTATGTCGAGGATGGTAATAATGAAAAGAAATAGTTTGAGTTTAATTTTATTTATTTGCAATGAAATGAAATGAAAAATTAACTTAAAAATTGATAAAAATACTTTTACATATATTAATTTAATATAATGATTTGGAAAGAGAAGTAATGAGGGCAAAATATTTTATCTATCTTTTTCTTTAATTTGAAACTTATGGAAACATCTCAATTTGAAATATTTCAATATAAGGGTTGGAGTGGGTTTAGACGAGTTTAACAAATTTGTAAGAACCAGTTTATTCCATTTCAACAGCTCTCATCCAAATATGAAAACTATTATATAAACTAGTCTTTTCTATTTCATTAACTTCTAAACCCCTAATCAAAACACACCGTAAAAAGAGAGTTTATATTCTATATTTAGTAGTATTAGTAAATTTTTTATATTTTTTTTTATAAAAGATTCTTTAATTTTATCTATTTATATTATATTTTCTTAAATTGATTCAACAATTTTATTTGTATCGAGTTAATAATTTATAAAATTATTTTTTAAAATGTTTAATATTAAAAAAAGATTACATTGATCATATTCAAATATTGACATTCGTGTTGAATTTTTTTGTATGAGCTAATATTAATTATTGGTTTGTTTTAATTTTTTATAAAACGAACTGAATAATATAGTTTATTGATTCGTGGGTAACCCCAATTAAAATAGTTATCAAATGAGTTACGAGCTTATGATACCTTTTAGTGGACCGATGTGGAAGACGGTCTGTGTAAGTCTAATTTAACATGGACCTGTGATTGGTGGGCCTGTTAATTTTATTATAAATAGGCTAAGTCACATCTTTTGTCTTCTAACCTTAACCCTAGTTGTTATACCCATTAGTAGTCATCTTAAGAGAAAGTCAAGGAGAATAAGACTTAACTTTTGATTTCGATTCTTTTAATCCATTTTTTTGGCGTTTAATTCCACTGGTTGATATTATAATTCAAAACAATTTCGGATCTAATTTGCAAACATGTACGAAATTTGTTTCCGCTTACCTGTTGATTGGTGTTCTAAATTCATGTACTAGATCCTGAATAAATTCTTACATGTGGTATCAGAGCCATGTTTGTACATGATTTAGAACTCTAATTATTTTCTATTCCCTTATTATTTTCAAGTATTAAAAAAAAATGAGGATAAGAATTTTAAAATACTGTGATGCTCAAGTATTTGATGGGAGAATCCTACAACAAACAATATTAATCAACCGAGACCAAATTGATGGATGAGTAACATAATTTTCATCGATATCTTCAACTTGCCTTTGCTCTCTCTTCTGTCAAGACCAACCATAGCCACTGTCTCTTTGTTGTTGGTCTCAATTTCCTAGCCATGTACCAGCTTTGTTTCATTGTTCCCATTACCGGAGCTATCCTCAACAACACCAACACTTATTTTATCCTATTAAAAAAAAATCGTGCAATATGGGATTGTGCCAACTTCGGTACTCATATGAAGCCAAGAGTTTAACTATATGGGATTGTATCAATTATGAGACAATCATATACAATCCCATAATATGAGATAATATGAGACAATCATGTACAATATGAGATAATCCTGCTTAACTGTATATATAAATATTTGAGTGGTTTATATATAGTTAATTGTCAGTTTATAATTTAGTGATATTAGATTTATAATAAAATAAATAAATATTTAATTTGTATATATATATGAGATAATAATCATATATTTAAAATTAAGGTATATTGTGTTTGGTACCTTATATAAGTTTGATGTATATATTTGCATTTGATATGTATTTTAATTGGACTTTTATAAATTTCTAATTAAAAATAATTTATGGGTTGATATGAGTGTTACTACCAAAGTGGAACATCTATTGAAATTCGTAGAGTTATTTTTTAATTTTTGCGAAGAGATTATTCTGAATTAGTGAATATAATAACTTACCCAAATGGGGTTATTAGATGCATTGATTTTTGGAGTATTTGTTGGAATGAAGCTATTTGTGTTTAGAGTTACATTAGTCTAGAGAGTTTGTCTGCTCAAAGGGGATAAATTTCTCAAAAACTGGTGTAATCTCGATTGTGTGCTTCATAACTAGAAATTTTATTGCATGTGTATGTTCTGTTCAAAAGTGAATATGTAGTGATGCCGAAATTTTCTAAATTGTGTAAATTATAATTTTAATTTTGTACATATCCCAATTCTAATAGATGCTTTTGTTTTGTTACAAACTGTCTCATTTAGTCTCAATAATAATATTGCGACTATTGAACTCTTGACTAGCACAAACTTTAAAAGGTGAAAAGAGAACATTTAGATTGTTTTGGGAAAGGGTCAGATAGATTATGCCTTTTATGAGGATGAGTCTGTTAAACCCACCTGTGAAAGCAATATCGAAGAAAAGAAATTACACACTAAATGGGAGAGATCTAATCGTTTTAGTCTTATGGCCATGAGGAAAACTATTCCTGAATACCTTAGGAGTAGTTTGCCCATTGATGTTACTGCTAAAGTTTTTCTTGCCACTGTAGAAGATAGATATTTTGTATCTGATAAGGCTAAGGTTGAGACTCTTATGAGTCAGTTAACCAATATGAGATATAACCATAGTGGGAATGTGAGAGATTACATTCTAAATATGGTTCACCTTCAAACCAAACTTAGGGGTCTTAAACTTGATATTTCTGATGAATTCATAGTTAACAAAGCCTTAAATACTTTGCCTCCAGAATTTAGCCAAATCAAGATTATCTGTAACACCCAAAACACTACCTAAACCATTAATAATCTTATAACCAAATGTGATGCTGAGCAAAAGAAAATTAGGAAAGAAAAGAGTGAGGTTGTCATGTTAGTAACACAACCTAGGGTTGATCCTAAAAAGGATAAAGATAAGTTTAAACCTAATTTTTATGCTTATAAGAAGAATCAGAATTTTAAATGGCATGGTAGGAGTCAGATTAAGAAAGAGGTGATTTTGGAATTATCCATAAAAGTAAGGTGAAATGTTTCTTTTGTCATAAAGAATGTCATAAGAGAAAAGATTGTCATCAATTCACAGCTTGACTAAAGAAGAAAGAAGAAGAAGGTATTCCTTTGGCTTATATTTGCTTTGAATCTTATATGGTTGATGTACCACCAAACTTTTGGTGGCTTGATAGTGGTGCAACTGTTCATGTTGCTATTACCTTGCAAGGATTCATGAGCAAGTTGGAGTAGTTAGGTTAACATTGGGGTCTGGATTCTGTCTCATTTTGGTGAACAACTTTTATGTTTCATCTTTTAGGAGAAACTTGATTTCTGTTTTGTTTTAGATAAGATTGGATATCATTTTGCTATTGGTAATAGAAGAGCTAATGTGTTTTTAGACTCTAAATTGATTGGTGAATGTGTTTTATTCGATAATTTATATAGATTGTTTTTGGCTGATGCTAGTGATTATAAATATTTTTGTGAAGCTAATATTGTGACCAAATGATCCTTAGTTAAAAAAAAAATCCTTTTCATTGTGGCACAAACATTTAGGTCATATATCCAAAGAAAGAATTGAAAGTCTAGTCAAAGATGACATTCTTCCTTCTCTTGATTTTAAAGATCTAGATGTTTATGTGAACTGCATAAAGGGTAAATTGACTAAAACTAAAAAGAAAGATGCTAATAGAAGATCAAATCTTCTAGAGATTATTCACATTGACATTAGTGGACCTTATTCACCTACTATTTATGACAATAAATATTTTATTACCTTTATTGATGACTTTTCCCGTTATGGCTATTTATACTTGATAAAAGAGAAATCTGATGCCCTTGAGATGTTCAAAATTTTCAAAATTGAGGTTGAGAAATAATTAAGAAAAGTCATTAAAATTGTGAGGTCTGACCATGAACGTGAATATTATGACAAATATGATGAGACTGGATAACATATGGGATCGTTTGCTAAATATTTGTAAAAGTGTGGAATAGTTGTCCAATATATCATGTCTAGTAGCTCTAAACAAAATGGTGTAGCCGAAAGGCGCAATTGTACTTTGAATGATATGATGAGAAGCATAATGAGTAGATCTTACCTAAATTTTTTAGATCTTACCTAAAAAATTTATACCGAAAATACCTTTTGAGTTATGGACTAGTAAAAAATCTAGTTTGAACCGTTTTCATAGTTGGGGTTGTCCTGCTGAGGTTAGAATATATAATTCAAATGAGAACAAGACTGACCCTAGAACTACTCGTTGTTACTTTATTGGGTACCCAACTCATTTTAAAGGATACAAGTTCTATTGTCCTACACGTGGTACAAGGATTGTAAAGTCCATGACTACGAAGTTTTTAGAGATAGATGTTGTTGATCTGGACATTTCTTAACCACCTATTTATGATGTACAAAGTGGAATTGCAATCATTCCTTTGCCTTCATCTCATGAAAAGATTATAAGGGTTCAGTTGAATTATAGGTGGTAATGGTGAGGGTGCAGTTGATCTTTCTCCTTCTATTGAGAATCCTTCAGAGCCTATTGTAGTTGAAGCATTACCTGTTAGAAGATCTATTAAGGCAAAAAGGTTAGCAATTCCAGATGATTATGAGGTTTATCTCGGTGAAAGTGATTGTAATATAAGTCATGTTATCGATTTTGTATCTTATGATGAGACAGTTAATAGTGTTTATTTTGATTTATGGATTGATGCTATAAAAAATAAAATGACATCAATGAGTCATAACAGAGTTTGGGAACTAGTGGAATTTCCTTCTAATCATAAACTCATAGGTTACAAATGGGTATTCAAAACTATGAAGGATTCTAAAGGAAAAGTTGAGAAATTTAAAGTTAGATTAGTTGCTAAAGGGTTTACACAATGTAAGGGTATTGATTATAATGAGACTTTTTTTCCCTGTTTCCTCTAAAGATTCCTTTAGAATAATTATGACCTTAATTGCTCATTTTAATTTAGAGTTGCATCAAATGAATGTCAAAATGTCATTCTCAAATGCTAATTTAGGTGAGGAAGTTTACATGGTGCAACCTGAGGGTTTTGAAGAAAGTGATAAAAAACTTGGTTTGTAAGCTAAAAAAATCTATATATGATCTCAAACAAGTTTCTCATCAATGGTATCTCAAATTTGATGAGATAGTCACTTCACTTGATTTTACATAAAACAAGATAGATCAATGCATTTACCATAAGATCAATGAGAGTAAATTTATATTTCTTATTCTCTATGTTGATGATATTTTATTGGCTAGTAATGACATGAGGATGATTTGTGAGACTAAGCAGTTACTCTCTAGGACTTTTAATATAAAAGATCTTGGAGAGGCATATTTTGTCTTGGGTATTGAGATTCGTCGTGATCAGTCTCGTCATTTATTGGGTCTTTTTCAAAAGACCTATATTGATCACGTGCTTAGTAGATTTAATATGCAATCTTGCAAAGGTGGTGATAATCCTATTGTGAAAAAAGATAAATTTAGTAAGGAACAATGCTCTAAAAGTGATATACAGAAACAAACCATTTCCTTATACAAGTGTCGTTGACAGCTTGATGTATGCCCAGGTGCGTACAAGACTAGATATTACATACATTGTTAGTGTTCTTGGTCGATATCTTTCTAATCCTGGGTGAGATCATTGAATAGCTGCTAAGAAAGTAATAAGATACTTGCAAAAGACAAAGGATATACTAATTTACAGGTAGGTGGATGATCTTGAAGTAGTGGGGTATTCAGACTCTAATTTTGCAGGCTGTCAAGATGATATGAAGTCCATTTTGGGTTATATTTTTATGTTTGTCGGTGGTGTTGTTTCATGGAAGAGTGTTAAACAAACACTTACAGCTTCTTCTACTAAATAAGTTGAGTTTGTTGCTTATTATGGTGCTAGTGCATAAGTTATATGGTTGAAGAATTTTATTTCTGGTTTGCTTGTGGTTGATTTTATTACTAGACCACTTCAAATATATTGTGATAATAATGATGTTGTGTTCTTTTTTAAGGACAATAAAAGTTCAAGTGGTTCTGAGCATATAGAGATTAAATATCTTACAATCAGAGACTTAGTAAAGAAAGGAGATATTGAGATTCAGTACGTTAATACTAATTTAATATTAGTTGATCCTCTAACCCAAGGACTTAGACCCATAATTTTCAAGAAACATGTTAGTGATATAAGTGTTGTAGAGTCTTTTGATATATTTGGTTAGTGGGAGTTTTATGCTTGTAATTAAACGTCTAAATTAAATAATTTTGCTACATTACTTATTCATATATATTTATATGAGTTGAGTACTTTGTAATTGTTTGTTATGAATATGTGCGTATTCAATATATATATATATCATGCTATGAGTTATACATATTGTGTTTAAGATTACTGTAATTATCTTAAACTATATTAATTAGTTTTCAATTGTATTTCTGGAAACAAATGTTAAGGTATATATTGTGTGTATTTCTAAAATGAAACAAAAGCTTTATTGTGAAGCCTTGTAAATTTCTCTTACTTGTTTAAGCATGTGCGAAAAAGAAATATTTGAAGGACTGACAAAGAAAATAGTGTATTGATCACATGTGAGTGTTATTTTCTTGCTACACTGCCATATTGGAATCCATGTCGGTTAAGTTGTCAATATTTGTGACTATAGATTGGTACTATGTTAATAAGGGGCATAATTGTTGTTATGATCCGATATTGATAATTTAATATTGTCAGGATTATGTTAAAGGTGTCATTTTATCAATAAACTATATGTTTTCTAAAATTTTGTAGCCACATTTGAGTTTAAAGTATTCAGCTCGAAAGTCGTTTTCAAAAACATTTTCTTTCATAAAACATGAAAATGTCATAATTAATATTGTTCAAGTGGGAGAATGTTGAAATTTTTTTATGTGGGCTAATATTAATTATTGGTTTGTTTTAATTTTTTATGAAACGAACTGAATAATATAGTTTATTGATTAATGGGTAAGTCCAATTAAAATAGTTATCAAATGAATTTTGGGCTTATGACACCTTTTAGTGGATCGATATGGAAGACGGTCTGTGTAGGCCTAATTTAATATGGACCTGTGATGGGTGGACCTGTTAAATTTATTATAAATAGGTTAAGTCTCCTCTCCTGCATTCTAACCCTAATCTTAGTTGTTACACCTATTAGTAGCCGTCTTGAAAGAAGGTCAATAAGAGGAAGACTTAGCTTTTGATTTCGATTCTTCTGATATATTTTTTAGCGTTTTATTCCAGTGGTTGATATTGTGTCTCAAAACAATTTTGGATCTAATTCGCAAACATGTATGAAATTTGTTTCTGCTTAACTGTTGATTAGTATTATAAATTCATGTACTAAATCCTGAATAAATTCTTACAATTCGCTCTAAGATAATCTCGCTCATAAATTTTTTTTATAATTTTAACAAATTTGAATAAAAAAATAAAAAAGAATACACATTTATTTACCACTTGAGCTAATATTTATTATTCAATTTTATATTTCTAAAGATAAAATATAAGACTAGGATTTTTTTTGAATTAATATGATATGATAAATTAGTTTTCACAAGTATTATATTATCATGATTTTTTTTGTACAATTTAGAATTTATCATTCATGAAAGCTAAGACATTCACAAAAAAAAAAAAAAAAAAAATCATTTCATAGATTTTACTTTCAGTTATCAAGCTATATATATGATACGTATTTGAGATTTTTACTTTTGTTACTTTGAAGTTTGCCATGCTATTGAATATGCACATGGCATGATGAAGATGAAGAGATGAATTGGTGGAATTGGTGGGTGGTAGCCGTCAATCGTATCATCATCAACTTAGGACTAAAAGTTGAAAGTTTCCCAAAGATTAATTTGTTCTTGAGCTCTACTGTAATTCTCTTTCCCTGCTTCATTTTTATCATCACTTACTCTCATTTGCTTGGATCTTATTTTATTTTATATATATATTTTAAAACAGATGAAATATATTGCACTAAAAGAAGGGTATAAGTAAAACATTCTCCACAGAGTGCGTCGTAAAAAAATTTTACGGAGAAAAATTTAATGAACTAAAATTTTTGCAAGGAAAAAGAAATGCACTCAAAGTTGAAGTGACTTAGATTTTGTTATTGTTTTCCATTTTTCAACATTTTTTCTTCCTTGCTAAGTGGTCAGGCTTAATTTTTTAGCTCATCCATAATCTGATTAAATAAATTTCAATTCTAACCAAATCCCAAACTGGAATTCAATCTTCATATAACTATGTCAAGAAAACAGAACATGATACAAGAGAGGGAGAGTCTATTCTTCTTCATTGTCACCAATCCATATGATCAAATCCTGCAAGACAACAAAATACAAAAGAATCCAATGAGCTTTTTTTTAATCAGTGTTTTTGAGCGATATAGAAATTATTCTTGGAGCTTCATCCAATAACTTAGATTTTTGGATTAAATAGTTCTTTTACATATTTTAGAGTTAAGTTGTTTTTAATTTGAACTCAATTAAATCCAAATGAACCAAAAATGAAAAATAAATGAAAATTCAGCTAAATAGTAGTTGCTAGATTAATAAGTACACGTACTGTGCAAATTCCACGTTGATCTTGGTAGTGGGGACTTTGGAGATTGAATCGAAAGCTTTATTAGAGAGGACAAGGGTTGATGGGCATGGATTTATTCGACAAAGATCAACAACTTGAACAACAATGGATTGATCTTTGCATGGTCTCTTGGGGCCACTAATGCACCTCATGCTGTACTTGCGGCCACATGCAGCTCCATTGTCCCATATACCTTCACTTGCCGCTGCAAAAAATCCTCCTTCTGGGAATTGATCTTCGCTATACCCTTTGCACTTTGTTGCTGCCATTTATAAGTAATCACAATAAAATCTAATAAGTGATTATCAGCAGACACACACCCATGAATAATATAATATGAGAAGCTTTATATGAGTTTCAGTAATATAACAGTTCACACATGCAAGTATAATCATTAGGCTAATAATTTGGCAATCCAGCCTAATATAGGACCAACCTAATCAACTGAGAAAATTACAAATTGATGTGGGGGATTGTGAGAATATTAGAACTCATGTGAGGGAAAAGAAACGTACGTAGATATGGAGGATCATATGAAGTAGCAGTCCCAATATCTCCGGCAACAAAAATTGATCCAAAGCAAAGCCATATTACAATTATGAGGGCTAAGTTGAACCTCATTCTGCTCAATTGGCACACTCAAATGTTCGAGTAACTGAACAAGAAGCAGTCTAGCTAGCCAGTTGATGCTCAAGAAGTCAATAACTCACTCCTATTTATACTCAAAACTCCTCTCGTTAAAGCAGGAAAAAAATGTGATTCTGACTAGGATAAGTTTCATCACAATTATACTATATAATCAATTAATGGAGTTATTAGGATATTGATGAAGTGGGTGGGATTTTTATCACCTCATTTACTTTGTTGGATTTCACGTGTCATTGTAGTGACTTAAGAATAAGAAGATGTTTTAAAAAGGAGTTTTCGAAGATTATGGCAAATTCCAACCAATGTTCTTCTTCCTCTCTCACCACTCACTAGCCATGCATATGCATAGCTAAGCTTAGTCACACGCGTGAATTATGCTCGCTGGTAATGTATTGGCATCCTCATATCTATGTCCATATAAGAAAAAAAATAATTCTTAATCAGACTTAAAAGGAGTGTGACAAAAGATGAGTGGCCTTTCCAAGTATCATCTTTTGTTTTTTTTTTTTTTTTGAGCACATTGGAAAATTAATTACTAATCAATTTTTGTTAGTTATGGATAAACATACAATAAAAGAAATGATGTAGCAAGTCTATCCCACTATGAGTATCCTATAATATCATAAATCTCCATTGTTCAACTATATATTACCTAATTAAGTCATGGCGATGAGTGAATATGCCCCTGCTTGCATGTATTAAAAAGTTTAATTTTTTATTTTTCTTTGCTATCTTTTTTAGTTGGTGTCCACTACTACATCAGCAGCTCTATCTACTGCATACGAATCATAAGTTCATAATAAGATTGAAAACTTGAGAACAAACATTTTTCTATATACATAAGATTGGAAATATAATAGTTTTCTATTGACGATATGGAAAGATGTTTTCCTTCCAATTAAAAGAAAACTTATACATGGGACGGGAGGATGCTTCAAATCATGACAATCGTCAGAGAAGAAATTTTTTTTTTTTGTAAAGTGAGAGAAGAAAGTTATTGCTCATATATGTATAATAAAGAAAAGTTTTGCATTTGTATTTATCTGAAGATTGTATATTGCCTTGCATTTGTTCATCTTGGTGGGTTCTTTTTCAATTGATTAATAAGCTATAATGTTTCTTATAAATTGGGAATTTATATTTATAGCGGTTTATGAAATTTACAGGGTTTTACCATGTTAATTGATAGGCACCAATCTTAAACATCGATATTGGAACTACATTTCATTTTTTATATAAATATAATCATTTAATCATCAAATTTTTAATTTCAAATTCGTTCACTTTGATGATTTGCTTGAAAGATAATCATAAAAAAATTGAAAAAAAAGGTAAGATTTGACAAGAGTATAAAATAAAGGATTAAAAAACTACAATTTAAAGATGTAAATGAATCAGACAAAGTTGATATTGAATAATTTCAACCTTTTTTAGTAAATACGATTACAGTTATTTAAATAAAATTAAATTTAAATTAATTACGATCGAGTCAAGTCAGATGAAATGTTGACAGAGTTTTTTAAAGTTAGTTGAAGAGCTCTTATTCTTTGGTAACCAAATTTATAGAATTGTTTTTGAATTATAATTTTGTTGGTTGTACAATAATATAATTTTAGTTTTTTTTAATGAAAGAAAGCCATTCATAGAACATCAAAAAACAATGTACATAGATCGGAGAACGCACAAGCAACCCAAACAAAGGGGAAACTCCCCTTAAAGAGACTATCTAGTAACCACCGAGCAACTTGTTTCTCTTGCGGCCAATGAACTTATTAGGCACATTAGAGAGATGAAGAAGTCTCTCCCTTGCTTGATGAACAAGGCAAAAAATGTCCCAATTAACCTCCTTTTGATTGTTTAAAATAACATTTACAACCTGAAAATTAGAATAAAATAAGTAACCATCATGAAGACCATGTTCCTCTACTAATCGGAGACCAAGCAGTAGGGCTTCAGCATTTGTCGCATCTTGCAAAGGCACCAATTTGTAGAAAGTGATCCCATCCTGGAGTACTCCTTCGTTTCTCAACATGGCTACTATGGTAGCACTTTGACGTTGGGTACCAAGTTTAGCAGCTACATTGATCCGGGGGAAAAGATGGTGAAAGCTATCCTTGTTGGGATGCACCATTCTCTGAATTAAAATATCATTTGAAGATTTAGATAAATAGAAAATGTATTCATCAGCTAAAAGGTCAGTCCTTCTGGCAATACGAATAAGGTCAAGAAGTATAGTATTAAATAGGCAATCATTTCTAGCTTTCCACAAACTCCACATAAGAAAGCAGCTCTTCTGAAGGATAAAGAGCTAATTGGTACCTCATTGCTTAAGCATTGCCATAATCCAGTCTCCAAGGGAGAATTGACTAGACTGATCAGGGAGATAAGCTAGTGAGGAGCTAAACCAAGTTCTAGCACTGACATGACATTTAAATAAAATATGCTCAATGATGGAAAGTATTGTATATTGATAGTATTAAAGTATTTGAATCATTATATCTTAAAAATGTAAATATTGTCATGCAATAAATAATTAATCAATAATAGAAAAGTCTCGTATATTGATTGTATTAAAGTATTTGAATCATTATGTCATAATAATATAAATATTATTATGCTATAAATAATTAATTTAGATAATAAATGATATTTAATTAATAAAATTTAAATATTTTTATAAATATAAGATTTTTTGAAAATCATAGGTATTATTATAAGGTATTTATCTCAAATTAATAACTTATTTTAATGTAAAGTACTTAGAGATTATATTAAAAATGGATTGTGCAATTAAAAATGAGAAAAAAAAAGAATTGTAAAAACTAAAATGGTAGAAAAAGAAAAGAGAGAACTATGAAAAAAAATTTTAAATAATGAAATATTGTAAAAAGAAAGGAAGCATAAAAAGAAAATAAGAGGTTATTTATTTTAATATTAATAATAGTAATAATAAAACTTCTTCGCAATGGTACGGTGGAAACTCAATCTATGAGGCCTAAAACCCAAACTTATGTAAGCCTGTTCAGCCCAAAACCAAAACAAGGTTTTCGGGTTCGTCTCCTTGGCGGATGAACTGTAATAAAACCTTGTTTCTTCTTCTTCGTTCGACTTTGTTTATTCGTAGGGTTTTGTAAGTGAATGGAGACAGAAAAGCACTACGAGGTAGACCTAGGGCATCTCTTGGCTTTTGACCCTCATCAAAGCTTCCTGTCTCTCCCTTCTTCCAGGTTTCCTTCTTATTTTTTTTGCTGTTTTTATGTTGTTGCTCATTTGATTATTGTTGTAATTTTTGCTGCTAATTTAGGAGATGTTTTTATTGCATGAAATTGTTTCCTGGGATAAATTATTCTTCCCAGAAAGTTCATTACTTAATTGGACAAAATTGCAATTTTTTTTAAAAAAATTTATGTAGGGAGGAATTGGTGGAGGAATGTCTTAGAAAGGGCACTGATCTGGTTCAAGCTATTGCAACCAGCCTTTTCAACTTACCTTCAGCTGAAGATGTGGATGGTCCACTTGTCAAGTTGCCTCCCCCAGCTACGAAATTGCCCAGAGAAAAGCATGTAAGCTGTTCCTTCTATTTACAACACCATTTTGTTAACTAAAAAGTTAAATCAAAGAAAAATAACTACAGGGGTAGAGGGGTGGGGGAAGGGAGAAAGAGAGACATTGAAGGAAGAAGAAGAACAATTCCAAACTTCTTGTTTTTCCTTTCATTTTGGTCGCAACGTTTAATATTTTCTGTGTTTTAGTTCTTGAAGTGCAGAGTTTATTAATGGGCAGAATATTCCGTACTTTTTGTGGCATCTGTCATTTAAAAAAAAAGGCATTCTCTCTCTTGCTTTGGTAAAGTTATGTGCTGATGTTTTACCATTTGGAACTGCTATTGCTTACAATTTGAACAGCCTCTTCCCAAAAGAGAAGTACTTGAAGGAGAAGTCTGTATTTGATGCATGGGCATGTTCATCAATTTGTGTCTTCATATATATTGCTTTGTGCTTTGAAGCCCATATTGGATGTATTGTTCAGTAAGATTTTTTCTTGATAAGCATGATCATAACTAGTTTTGTTTGATTGTTAATCACATGTTGGTTCTAAACTAATTAGTTTATATCGTTTTTAAGAGAATCAAATGTATTTGTTGAATGCTGTTAGATGGAAGTGCCAAGATAAAAGAACTAAGTATAAATTTAACCCTTGAACTTTGCTCTTTTAACAAAGTAGTGTTTAAACTTTTAATTTTAATTATTAAGTATTTGATGACAGATATGCAATTATAACCCTTTGTCAGCTCTATGTTAAATTTTCTTTATATGGACAGACAAATATAACTTGGGAACCCACTATAGCAGTCAACTGTTATTTCTCTCTGTTATATGTAAAGAAGTAAGTTTCAATATGTCCTTCTAATGTAAATTAGAAAAATTGCACTTCTTATTTTAGTTTATTATTTTTTTACTCAGTTGAATCCCCTAAGAGATGTAAATGATTGTTAATTGTTATTGTGGGATCTGAAGTCATGACAATTTGTCAGTTTGAAAAAATTGAATAAGAGAGCAGAAGAAAATGTTTTTGAATTCTGGTAGTTAATGGTTAAAACTAAAAGTTTAGGGCTACATTATGAAACACTGTAAAATCTGAGGGCTGAAATTTATGTCTGATCTCAAAATAAGGAAATGAAGTAGTGAACTGGAGAATTTTTTCATGCTTAAATACTTTAGTTTTCTGAGAATTTTTTCATGCTTAAATACTTTAGTTTTCTTTCTCTTTTGTCCATTCTTTTGTTTTCCCCCCACCCTTCTTCTTTTCTTTTGCTATTTTCTTTGCAGTGCGTATCCTTCTGTTAAAATCTCATGTTAAATGATGCATTTTCTATTGTTTACCTCAGTATTGTCATCAATTTAATTGATCAGGTACTAGAGTTTTATTTTTTGGATTAGCATGATAACTCATTAGCTTATTTATGTTATTTTTTCAGTTGCCAAAGCCCCAACCTCCTACGAAATGGGAATTGTTTGCCAAAAAGAAAGGTAGTTTATCATAATTATTCTGTAACTTCCATGTGAAATAAAAAGTAGGTTGGAAGACTGTTGTTTTTATAGATGCTAATTAATTCTATCATGGGTCTTAGAGCAAGCGTTATGAGGTTATCAATGTAGTCAATTAAAATTTTGGCTGAATTTTGATCTCTCTTTGTTCAAAGTTCATGGGTTGATTATGTTGGTTTTTGTTTTTTGTAGGTATAAAGAAACGCAAGAAAGACAAGGTGGTGTGGGATGAACAAACTGGCACTTGGAAACGTCGTTATGGATATGATCGTGTTAATGACGATGAAGACATTCCCATTATTGAGGCCAAGATGACTGATGGTAACGCTGTAGTAATATCGTATCAGAGAAACCCTAATTGTGAATGTTGCTTTCCCTACCTTTTTTTTTTTTTGGGGGGGGGGGGGTGAATTAAAAGAATTTATTGGAATTTTTGGTTAACTAAGAATTACAATAGAAAATATTACAGTTTTAGTTAGTGAAGTGTAGGCCTTTAGACATATCTTACATATGAAGGATTGTTTCTTTTTGCAGAGCCAGGAGAGGATCCGTTTGCCAAGAGAAAAGAAGAGAAGAAGAAAAGAGTTGAAAAACAAGAGAAGAATCGGCTGCAGAACCTGAAACAGGCTGCCAAAACTGGTGCTTTGCCAAGGTTTTCCCCTCCTTTCAATACTTTTTCTTCACTTTTATCATATATTTCTTTGCTTCCAACTTAAGATTCCAAAAGAACCAAATTAAGCATTCACTCTAACATGGTTTTTAATCTTGTAATGCTCTTTCTTTAGATACGAAATTTGATAATATGATTAAGCTGAAAATTATAATTGTTGTCACTTAATTATCTGATCATGTTCTATAATATATTTGTCTTTAACTCTTGATTTAAAGGGATTACTGATTAACTCTTTATAATTTACAATTTTAATCTCACAATATTTTTAATATTTATTAGTATATGGATTGGATTTCAAATCCTAGCTTCTTGAGCTATACGATCATAGGCACCTAGGCTAGGCGATCTTTTCCTGGTTTTCCTCTCCTGTGATTATGATCTTTTGCCATACCACAACTATTAGCCTTTCTTTTATATTTTCCCCTTCACTGATGAACTTTCACATTCTTATGGATCATGCCCCAATATCCACACAAACTGATAGTGGAAAAAGAAATTATTACCTTTGGGGAGTCATTTCAGTGGCAGTTTATTACATTTACATAAAATTTGCTAAGCAAACTCTTTTTTGCAGTCATGTTCAGCTAGCTGCTGTAGCTTTGCCCATAACGGGAACTCAAACAGCACCGAAGAAGGTTAGCAAAGATGAACTAGGAAATGTAGCTGGACTAGCAGCAACTGCAACAGCCAGTGGAGGGAAGTTTGACAAGAAGTTGGCAGGAGAAAAACCTGCTAAAAATCAAGGAAAACATCGCAAGGTTTAAATTTAGCTGTGGCAATGCAAATTCATTCCATTATTTCTTGTAGATCTTTATCATGGGCTCCATCATCAACTTTGACTTTTTGTCTTCTTTCAGTTTCTTCCAGTTGTGGAAGGTTCAGGGATCGGTAGACAAGAGAAGGAGCAAAATGACAAAATTTTAAGCAAAATTCTCTCACAAAATTCACATGAGATACTCAACATTGATAAGGTCTGCACAAGAGTTTTTGCAGTTGGCGTTTAGAATTACTGTAGCTTTTGGCATGAAGTAGAATTTTACTAATTTGAACTGTCTTCTGAATAAATAGGCCGTCTCAAAGTACACAGTGAAGAAAGAGAAGAGTAGAAAGTATCAGCAAGGGAGGTCTTATGCAACTTCAAGCAAGCTAAAAGCAAATGGCAAACCTATGAAAGTAAAGAACAAGCCTAGTAAGAAGTCTGAAAAAGGATCAAAGGCAAAGAAGGGGAAGGCAAAATGAAACTAATATTTAGCAATCACCATTTTGATGTTGGCTGAGTTACATGCTTATTTATGTGGAAGATTGTTATTTTTTGAAAGCAAAGTTTATAGTCTCTTCTCTTCAAGTGAATGACTTTCCCTCTCTCTTATGTGCACGCATTTTACCAAATTGAATCGATTTGATGAGTCTCCATTTCCAGCTTCATTCTAAAGTATTTATTCAATACAATGTGCTCAAAATTAATTTGTTCGGCAAAGTGCGTCTCGCATCTTTAATTTTTTGCATTTATATTGTTGAGTCATTTTACTATAGTTTGTATACATTGAATTTATTTTTATTAAATTCTTTTTCCATAGATATTAAAAATATATATATATTGCATGTTCTGTGTAAAGCATGTAAAAAATATAAAAAATAATATTTTAATTTAAAAATAAGTACTTTAATTTGAATCTATTAAATCCTCAAAATTTCATTTTTTGTTATATTTAAAAATTTAATGATAACAAAGTGAAATGGATAAGAAAGTTATAAATGATAGTTTAAAAAATAAATAAATAATATTATTTTTCACAATTAAAAACTCAACAAATATAGAAAATAAGCAAGAATAATTTTGTGATTTTAAATTTGAAATTATTATATATTATACAGTATTTTTTTGAGATAATACAACTTTACAATAATTTTTAGACTATTTAATAAATTTATATCAATTAAATTTATCTTAATTTTATTACTATGATATACATATTTAGATGGTCTGTGAAGTTGTAAAAATAGTTTCAAAAAAAAAAAAATTGAAGGTGTAAAAAATGCTAAATACGTCCTCAAGCCTTTAGACTTGCATGTTTTTGTTATTGAGCTCTTCTTAATACACATTATTAGTAATTTTTATATTTCATTATCATTTCTATGAAAAAAGGATTTAATCAAGAAAAATTATAATCGAATTTAATATATACAAATTATAGTAAAAAATGCTTAATAACATAAAAGCAAAAAATTCAAGGGTTTGAAAATGCATTTAACCGAATTTGACCTGTGATATTCTTACGATTGTGGTGATGGTTGAAAACTGATTTCTGAAATATCTCTCCAGACAAACTGCCAGATGACCTTTTTAGGGCCCATCTATCAAAAAAAAAAAAAAAAAGAAAAAACTAAGTTTATCTGAATCCTGTGCCAACAGGTAGAGGACTTGGCAAGGGAATCCTTGACATTTCCAAGGATAATAAATTCACTACTTTTTTTCACAAACACTGTATTTTGAAAATTACGCTGGGAGAAAAGAAAATAAAAAGAGAAATAAATTAATTTTTTATATTTTTTATTATCATGTTTAGATACAAAATAGAAGGAAGAAAATAAATATTTTTTTAACTCAAAATAATTGATATCTTATTAAAATAATTAATAATTTTTTTGATTGATAATTAATCAATTAATTATTTAATATATTCACATTAATTAGTATGTAACAATACATTACTACGTATATTTTTTATTTTGAATTTATATTTTCAATGTAAAGAACAAAATTATACTCTTCAATAAAAATTTTTTTAAAAGTCCAATAATCATTTTACTACTAGTATTTAAATATTATCACCAATTTTTATAGTTCCAATAATAACTATACTTTGTTAGCGTTGATAATATAAAAAATATTTTAGTAAGAAAGTGGTTAAAATACACAAAATACCTATAATTAATTAACTTTTTTAATGTCCATGAAAATAAAATTTTGTCAATCATTTTAAGACGTAAAGAGTATTATTTTTCTTTTTCATGTTTGAATAGAAATGGGAGGAAAGAAAAGTGAAAGTGTTATCTTATATATTTCTTATTTTGCTTTTATTTTAAAAAATAAATAATATATACTTATTAAAATAAATTAGAGCAAGCAAAAAAATTAAACAATAAAAAGAAAATATATCAATAAACATAATAAAGTCACTACTTTCAAAGTTATAATGATCTAATTTTTCACATTAACTAAATACAAATACATATAATCCTAATAAATATTATCATACATTTATATTAAATATCAATTCTAGTAATAATTCACGGATAATATTTAATCTTTTTTATGCATCAAATGACTTCATCATCTTCTCTATTGTCCATGATTTTCATCAAATAGATTATGAACAAAATTATCAATTTATAAAAATTACCTCTCATATTTTCTCTCCACTTTGGAGAGAAAATAGTAGAGGTAAAATACAAGTTATTTTTTCCCTCTTTATTTTTCTTCCCTTTTCAAACAAATAAAAATTTCTTTCCTCCCTTATTTTACTCTTTCCTTTATTTTCCTTTTTCCCAAACACAAGATAAATGTTTTAGAGGGAGGAAAATAAGATAAAAAGTAAAATAATGGTAAAAAATAAATGATAAAGGGAATTCTCCTTTATTTGAGAAAGAAAGGAAAATACAAAGAAAAATAAAAAAATAATTATTTTACCTTCTTTATTTTCTGTCCTAAATAGATAAAACATATGATGATTGAAGAGAATTGTAAAAAATTTATATTTTTGCCCTTAATACTTCTATTCAAGGAAGAAAGATAAATTTATTTTTCTTCTTTTCTTTTTTATCCAAACATGAGGAGAAAAATAAATAAAAGAAAATAAATTTTATTTTTTTCTTTTATTTTCTTTCCTCCTGAACAATTTTTCAACCATAGGGTAAAACTCAAAAGTATGATTTAGATGACTCATTGCATTATTACTAATGCTAAAATTATTATCTTACTTCATTCGTCCCAAATTAATATACTTGTTTTTTAATATAAATTAAAAAATATTAAGTAATTTAATTAAAGTGATTATTTTTACTTGACTTTTCCTATTATACTCTTGCATTAACATTAAAATACTAAATAGAGATGCATAATATTCATATTAAATAATATTCATATTAAATAATATTCATATTAAATAATATTGGCATTTATTGCTCTCTAATACAAAATTGAAAACGATTGATATCGCTAACAAATGAAATTATCAAATTATAAACATCAAAATTTTAAATTTTATTTTAACTTTCAATTAATATATTAAATAGTTATTGTTTATAAGTATTGATAATTGTATAATTAAATAAGAATAAAATAAAAAATTTAAAATATGAAATCAGACTAAATATTAGAACAATAAAAATAAATAAATTTATCAATTTTAGACGGAAGAAGTATATTATTTGAAGGAAGCAAGTTAAAATGAGTTGATTCAGGAAGCAGGCTCTCGTCTCATGAATATAACTTGTAAATAACAACGCTCCATCAAAGAGCTGTGATCGACAGAAAGAAAACGAAGCCCTGTCAGCTTGGCCTTCATTTGACCGTGATCATCTGTGCTGGCTACCTTTTGATTTATTGCATGTTTGGTTTGGTCAAATTCTACGACTCCATTTGACTCACAAAACTCATCTGGGCTCGCCAAATTATACCATCAAATCCCACACTCCTAAGGCCACTTACTGGATTATTGAATTGCATGGTCTAATAATAAACATTAAATCATATAAGCAATTGAATATCGTCAACATTAAATTTCTCATTTCGTAATACAATAAAATCTTTCAATTCAAATTGTTAAGAGAACTTTTTTCAAAATACATTTAGGTTCAATTTTTTAATCAGTATTTCGAGATTTAAATTCTTCTAAATATTCTAATTGATATAAAGTTGTGTTTTCTAAATAGTCTAAATAATAATTCAATCTGGATTAATGTATAATATGAAAATATCTTAATTTTATAAAAAAGAAAACAGATCAATTTTATCTAAAATTCAAAATACTGATATTTATTAAAGAAATAAATAGTATTATATGAATTTAACGATAATGTGAAATAAAATATAATTGTGTAAAATTTTAAATTTTATATATAATTTATTAATTATTTATGAGAATGTTATTAAAAAAAATAGTAAAAGAAAAACAGTTTTTGTTAGCGTTGAAGACTAACTCCCGGTTGCATTGGTGAGAATCTGACCACGAAAGGGGCGTAAACAAAAAGCAAGGCCAGCACATAGTGATATATTGAAGAATACGCCGACGCCATCTTCCACTCACTGCTCTTTTATTCTCTTTTCTGCTTCACTGTAGAGGAGAGAAGGAGAGGAGATAGGAGATAATATACTTCTTCATGATACTATCAAAATCTTCTAGTAATTTCATTTGACATGAATATTTTCAAACACCTTTATTCGTTAATTCTTTATGCTTGCGTTTCAGGTCCATCTCCTCATATTCTTCTAAAGTTTCGTTTTTTAGCCTGTTTGCTCATTACACATTTCCTGAATTTTCATTTTTTTAAAATACCCATTTCCGTTATTATCAACAATTTTCCTTCAAACTGTGAATTATTCTATTCTTTGAGCATATTTGGTTTTGGGTATTTATCAAAAGCTACTTAGAAGATAAAGAGAGCAAAGTTTGAAGCTTTGGCAGCTATGGGCAGAAATAGTTTGCACATTGTTAGACATAGAAACCAGGGTGTGGTGTTCTCTGATTCTGGTGTTAAACTTGAATTATTTACTTCAGAAATTAGCGTTCGGAGCAATGTATTTCGTTCCCGTGGCTTGTTTGCTAGTGTCCATGAAGTAGGGAAGGGATTTGGGTTCTCTGCAAATTCTCCTAATTCACTAGAAAATGCCCCAAACACAAGATCTCCGGCTGCTAGTATGCATATGAAATTTGTTTCTATGCCTGAACCAGCTTTGCCGGTTGAGAGGACTCCTGAGTTGGTTATAGATGATGCACTAGAAGTAGGGGAGAAAGGAATGGTGAAGAAGAAAACGAAGGTGGGCGGATTTAAATGGAAAATTAAGGTTAGAAATCAGGCTCTGAGAAGGTTGATCAGTGGGGGAATCGCAGGCGCTATATCGCGCACTGCTGTTGCTCCTTTGGAGACTATGAGGACTCATTTGATGGTGGGAAGTTGCGGGCATTCAACAATTGAGGTGTTTGATAATATCATGAAGACTGATGGTTGGAGGGGCTTGTTTAGGGGCAATTTTGTTAACGTCATCCGGGTCGCACCAAACAAAGCTATTGAGGTAACGTAGAAAGAATTCTAGCTCTATGATTACATTTTCTTATCCAATTATATATCTTTCTTCCATTGTTAGGTGCATTGGTAATTGGTTAAATTCCTGAATATGAGTTTTATACTGCTATTCAATCAATTTGACTATAGGTAGTATGGCATGAATTTAATGGTCACTTTTTCAATGGTATCCTTGTTTCTACATTGTTTTGAATAATTGGCTTCTACACGGAGGGTTCTGGTTTCGGTATCATTGGTGCGGTTTTGTTTTCTTTGCTTTTATAAGGTTTGTGGTCTATCAAAATGTATTAATGGTTTGCATGTCGCCTTGTTTTTGGTGATGTTCTTGGTATGAGGTAAATTTTTGTTGCCATGGAAAGGGAGGAACTCTGTTTTCCAATATGCATGCTTTGAAACGTAATGAATTGGTGTGCTTTATTAAAATTCTTGGTTGACTTTCTTGATATTTGGTGCTCTTGTTTCTTTCCCAAGTGATTTTTTTTTCTTTAAAATGTGATTTGGTGTACTCAGTCTTGCATTTGATAGCAGCGTGTTTCTAGGGTTATCTTTTTTCCAGAGATGGGATCCTCAATAGCTAATACAGTATCTCTTCATTTGAAAGTATAAATCAGTTCAGCTCATTTAATCTATTCTTTGCTTTAGAACTTTTAGTTTCCTATTCCAATTTTCTCCTAAATATGCTTCTACATATTTAGTTGAACTCGTCAACCCCATTCCCTACCTATTATCATCCTTATTTAGTCGTCATAGGGTGTATGTGACCCCATATGCTTGCAGCATTTTCTCTTTTGATACACACACACACACACAGATCTATGCTAGTAATTCAAGCGGCCAATGAACTGAAGGTGTCAACTGACCTGCTGGTTGTCTCTCTTTTTATTTTTTTCAATCTTCAATGTTCTAAATAATATCATTTGCTGTAATGTGAATTCTTAGTAGCTGTTAATATGAACTATTTATCATCGTCTTATTCTTGATTACATTTTGAAAGTTTTCTTTCTGAACATGTATAAATTGCATTTGGCAAAAACATCCAGAATCCCTTGAACTTTAAATGTTTATGTTATTTAGCCTTTGTACATTGATTCGTATCGTAAACATTGAACCCTTGAGTTTTTATTACTTTTGACATTGAGGACTTTTGAGATAGTAAAAGTGGAATTGATAAGAAGTTTATAAACAAAGGTTTAAAAACATTAAGCAGGTATATCATATTTTCACTGTTGAAATTACTGAGGCTATAGAAAGAAACAAATTTAATTTTGTGCTCTAAAATTTTCATATTGTTATTTTTTAAAGATATTTGATTTTCTAGTATTTTTTGAACTGCCATTAGTAAATCTCTCTGCACTTTCACATTGCTATCACAAAACTCTCTAGTGAGAAAAATTGAAGTTTTGGGGCTGTGTACAAATGAAAGTAAATGGGTCAATAGCATAAATACAGAAGTTTCAGGGGCTTTGTGATGTGTTTTTCCAACGGTACTCTATAGTCTAGAAATCCCATAGTACCCGTCTTGTACAATTCCAAATACACTTAATTATATGTCTTACCAGAGGTTATGTCTAGCATTAAGATGCATACTGCCTTCCATATAGTATATATTCGTACGAGAAGATGATCAGTTTTGCATCAAAATTATGGTCTTCTGGACTACATTAAATTTTGGCATCCAAAGTTGTAATGCATTTTTTGCTTCAAACAGTATTGGGTTTTCTCATTCTATAATCCAATTAAAAGTGTTAGTTTTGTATAACATCAAAGAGAAAATAACATTTCTCTTGGGACCCTTCTGCAGTTATTTGCTTATGATACAGTTCGGAAGCACTTGGCACCAAAGCCAGGGGAGCAGCCAACACTCCCAGTTCCTGCCTCGTCGATCGCTGTTGCTGTTGCTGGAGTTAGCTCTACATTATTGACATACGCTCTTGAGTTACTCAAAACCCGACTAACCGTGCAGGTAACTCATAGCTTGAAAAGTAATACTGGATACAACTATGGTTCCACTATGTAAACTCATTTACATAAAATTGACTGCAGAGAGGAGTATATAAGGATCTTTTTGATGCATTCTTAAAGATTGTGAGGGAGGAAGGACCTGGCGAACTTTACAGAGGTCTCACCCCAAGTCTAATTGGAGTAATCCCTTATGCTGCTGCCAATTACTGCGCTTATGATACATTAAAGAAAGCTTACAAAAAGGCTTTAAAGACGAAAGAAATTGGAAATGTTGCAACTCTACTGATTGGATCAGCAGCTGGTGCAATCTCAAGTGCTGCTACTTTCCCACTTGAGGTGGCTCGCAAGCACATGCAGGCTGGAGCTCTCAATGGGAGACAATACCAGAACATGCTTCATGCTCTGGCAAGCGTTCTTGAGAAAGAAGGGCTGGGTGGTCTTTATAGGGGTTTGGGTCCAAGCTGCATGAAAATAGTCCCTGCAGCTGGCATTTCTTTCATGTGCTATGAGGCATGCAAGAGGATACTGATTGTGGAAGTGGAAGAGTAAGATTCTTAATACCTGGAAGACTACGCAATTTGTGAAGAAACTATGGCCACTGGTTAAGTCCCCGGCGCGGGAGATGGAAATGAGGCACCGCGGGCGCCTGGCCGACTAGTTGTTAAGCATTTGAAAAAGCAAGCATTTTGATGATACAGATTGCTGTTAAAAGGGAGATTGCAAATCTTATAATTCAATTTTATGCCATGCATGACAACTGAAGGAATGCAACATGTATTTCATGCGTCTTGCTCAACCAAACAAAGGTCTCGAGTTACATGTGATATCTTAATGGATTCATTTTAAACTTTGAATGGCTACTAAAAAGATTTACATAAAAAATAAATAAGAGAGAATATGTAATGAATGCTGCAAAATGAGGGGAATGAAAGAGTTTGGAGATACCAACATTAGAGCCCGAACGGGTGAAGGGCTACTCATCTTTATTCTAAGTTCCTCGTTTCCCAGTCAGATTCATTGCATTCTTGGTTCTGAAGTGATGCATTTAGAACGACGCAATTTGTTCCCAGCATCTTCTCGACTTGCATAGAGAACATGCCCAGAGTTTAAGCATTAGGACAAGGCAGAAAAGATATCCAAGAAGGGTATGTTTCCCAGGTTGCTGCTTGGCTTGTATTTTCTTAAGAATGTCCTGATGTGACTGCCACAAAGGGCAGTAATTTATCACCTATAAGTTGTTTCGGTGGAAGGGGATAGTCGAAGTGATGACCTATCTGGTTTAAACTTTAAAACATTTGGAATCATATTGACACATCATTCCTAGAAAACAGACAGCAAAAACATATAGAATAATGCTATGCAAATATGGCCAACCAGTTGGATGAGCAAGGGTAACAGAGGAAAACATTGGTTTTTGATGCCTAAAACCCCGATTTTCATCGTAGCACCTTCTGACCAAAGGCATACAAAGAATGTTTGCATAACAAAATATCAAATTGAGTACTATTGACAAAAGCATATAAAATATCAAATTTGCCAAAGAAAGTTGGATCAATACTCAATAATGCTTTGCCCGGTAGTGCAACATGAAACTACACTAGCATCAACTGATAGCAAAATCAAACTCCAAAATATCAGATAACAAAAATTAACTCTCGGACAGTGAACAGATTTTGTTTCTATGCTCCTAGCATGATTAAATTTCCACAGCTACCAAACCCATTCAAGATCACACATCAAATGAAACAATAGAATCTAAGATATTGACTTAAATGAGCTCATCTCTAATATTTCATCAAAAACAGACTCATAAGCATACTATAAAACCCAGCCCTTTTTTCAGCTCTGCTCTTCACCATCTACAATTTCCCTTTCTTCAGCAGCGGCCATCATCAATTCATCAAAGTTCTCAGTCTTCCCTAGCAATATCTCAATCTGAGAACAAAGGAGATAACAGCAGCTTCAACTTAACTAGATGAGGTTAGGTGGAAAATCATAGCTAAGAGCATTATTTCAAGAAGAAGCAAGTACGAAGGAATACAAATGTTGAAAAGCAAAAGTGAAAAGTAAACGGGCCATTCAACAAATGCAAAGTCCTCCAAATAATGGATGAGAAAAGGAAGTCAGAAAGGAAGGGGGGGAGGGATGACACTTAAATGACATGGCCATTAAGGGACTCTTTGCAACAATGTCTCCCTTTGCATGCATGTAATGGTGGAATAGTTAATGAAGCATCCAAAAGTGTTAAACACAACGCACTTATTAGTTTACCTTTGCTTTTTGGACAGGCCGCCCTCTTGTTTCATCTCTCATATCAACTGTTGATGTCATGATCTCTGGCAGCGAATAAATTACATAAGAAAGAATCAGAACTTGATCATTCAGTTGAAACATGAATATTCAAAAAAAGATAAGCAAACTTACTCTTTTCAACAGCCAATCCATTGTTTTTCAAAATTTCTGCAACAGTCACAACAGTGGCAATAGCTGCAAGCAATACAAAACAAATGGTGAACAACCCAAAATACATCAATCCATAAGCATGCACAATATAAATGTGATGGATGATATTTTTATATGGCATATTCATAGGAAAAGAATAATACTTAAACTAAACCAAAAGCACATCTTTAATGGTTGCAACTGCCACTGTTCATGAGATAAAACACGATATTTACAAAGACAAAAGCGAAAAAAAAAAGTGTGCAATTCAAATAAAGGATAGAACAATTTAACAGTCTTACGATAGAGACAATTTGGGGCGTTAATTATACATCAAAGTACAAAAATTCATGTTGGGCTCAAAATAGCTGCAACACAACATATATTCAACACAACTAAAGTATCATATTAACATGGTATGTATGCAATGAGAATCACCAAATAGCCCTCCAAACTACCTTCTTAACATCCTTACTAAAATAAAACTCACTCAAGACTAACCAACAGTTAAGTCGGGGGGGAAAAAAATCAAACATTACAAACCAATGAACTGATGCATACCCATTAAACCAGATGCGCTTAAACCAGCAAAACACTAACAAAACAACATTAAAGCATAACTACAAAAAATCAAAATCCGAGCGAACGATCACATACCCATCCCAAGAGCAGACAATTCCACCTCATTGTGCTGCTGCATATACCTCTGCAAACCAAAATTAGACAAAAATCAAATGGTAAATAAATAGTACCAGCCCAAAATTAAGCTAGCATAGCAATTAAACGCACTGGGTTTATGATTGGAAACCCTAAAACACAAAGATAGAACCTTGGCGAGATTGACGTAGAAAAACAAAGGTTTTTTGGTGTTGGAGACTTGGATACGGTTTTTCTTGTGTGAATCTGAAACCAAGTTGATGTTGTTCACTCCCTCTGTGATTTCTTCCATTAAAGTTCACAAATTGGAGATATTTAAAACAAAAATTGGAAAAAGCCTAAGCCTGAGCCTAACCCTCCCTTGTTAAGAAGAAAGGAAAATATAGTAGCAATGAAAAGGAAAGAGAGCAAATAGAGAAATGGAGGCAGAAGCTAAGCCAGACAACAAAAACCCTCATCATCTTTTCTTTCTTATATACACAGGCATAGGCAAGCTTGCTGATCATGTCGTTAATCTCTCTTTTTTTTTTGGAAGTATTATTACTTTATTTAATTGTTTGTTTTATTTTTGAAATTTATCTCTATTTATTTGTTTATTCATGCTAGTGTATTGCAGCAATTGCTTGATAAATTTGCCATTTGTAGGGGGGAGTTTCTTTGGTTTATGACATTTTGGATAGTTCTTTTCTAATAACTTTTGGATAAAATAGTTACTTGCAATACATAAACTATAAAAGTGCCAAATAAAATGATTTTGGATTTAAGAAAATTTTGCCACGGCTAAGTTTTATTTTAATCTAAAGTCAAGTATTTACAAAAGCTAAAGTAAACATGGGCTACATTAGGGTGAGTTTAATATTTACTATTACCAATAGTCTGCCTTATTTGTTTTAAAGAAGTTATTCAAAAAAAAAAAAAAGGAACTTTTTAGAAGTAGTATTTTTCTTGATATTCAATTATAAGGAAATATAATTTTTTTAGCCACTTAGCTTTCTTAACATAAAAGAAATAATTTGTTAAAAAAAGATCACTTACGCCAATTTTTTTATACAATTAAGAGATATTTTAAATTATTTGAAGATTATTTATTTTAATAAATTTATTTAATAAAATAAAATTATATTTTTTTATATAATTTAGTAAGTGAATGGAATACTATTTTAATGCACTTTATAAGAAGAAAAATACAAATCAAACTTTGTAGGACTTAAGAAGTATCATTTTTTTTGAAAACTATTTTCATGAAAATGAGCATCTTTATACTAAATAAAACCATTAATTTTGAGACGAAAATCATCAAAAGAAAAAATAATCAGTTTTATTTGTAAAAAATTAATTGTGAAAGAAGTTAATAACTAAAAATTTTACAAAAAAAAACCTATAAAATTAAATTGATGGCATAATTATTTTTTTTTTGACTAGGTAAAAATATTTTTAAAATCTAAAAATAGCAGTTTAACACTTAAAATCAGATTTTTATAATAATTAAGTTAAACATGCTTTTAATATTTGTTAATTTTTTTAAATAATACAAAGTTAATTGAGTGAATCTGTATTATTTTAGATTTTGTCTAGACAATATCAAAATTTTCTCCCAAAAAAATATTAAAAACAAAAAGTAAAGGAGGAACAATAAGATAAAATAAAACAGGTTAACTACAAAATTACCTCTAAATATTTATATGGGGAAGCAAGAGAATAGAAATAGTCAAATTATCTTAATTTCAACATAAGTTCCATATCATATGATTTCACAACTTTTGCATAATTGAAGTTCTTTTGTGAAGTTTATATGTTATTAATGTATAACAAAGTGTTGACTAAAAAAAGTGGGTAATAAAGCATATTAATTTATTAAAATTTAAAATTTCAATTAAATAAAAAATTAAAAAAAAATGATTGGCGGCTACAGTCAGGTTCTCTGACTATACAGGATTGAGCCAATTCCCCTTGACACAGTAACCACTTGACCTGGGTCAGATGAACCCAAACTCTTTACCATCTGAAACAAATATCCTAACCAGCATATTTGCTCTCCCTTCCGAACAATTAGTAGTATAAAAAAGGTATCCTCCATAGTTCAAAGGTGGATATGGAATGCAACAAATAAACACTTCAAATCACAAATCCTTCAAATTTACTAAATTGATTCAATACAATAAATTTTTCTCCGTTATGAGACTCGGAAAAAGTCGATACAAAAAAAAGGTATACTAGCAGAAGGTTTACACCGTTGACAAAAAGGTCTTTCATACAACAAAAAGCATCCGCCCGACAGCACCTAAGTCGGCCAAAAAACAAATTATATTCACCACCAAAATACCAATAAACCTTCCAGCAACAAGTATCATAAACTTACGGATAAAATTTATGGGCAACCACCAATTAGTCTTCAGCGGCTACTTTCCTTTTTCTATCAAGTTGTCATTTTACTATTAGGTCATATGCTTAGAAATAAATAGAGGAAGCAGTGAAGGATGTTTTCCTAATCCCAACCAGTGGCAACAACTGCCTCATGATCAAATCCATATCCTTGTGATGCAACAGCATAAGTTTCAGCATTGACAGGAACAGCAAAACCAGCATCACTGGATGGGCCAGCATAATAATGAGAACTAGATGAAACATTACCATATGCTCCAGAAGGAGAGCCATAAGAATCCATAACAGGATCTGCACCACCATTTGCACTTGACTGGTGATAATTCCCACTCCAATATTCAGCATCACTGCGAAAGTCATATCCACCATATCTTTTAGATCGACCACCACCTCCGTAAGATGAATTTTCAGCATATCGAGTAAGCCAAGAAGGAATTTCTTGATTTGCTTCCTTCATTAGTTCAATCAGTGCCTTTGCCAGTGGGATGTTCTTGTCACTGAAGAAGGCAGTTGCTAGTCCAGATTTACCAGCACGTCCTGTGCGGCCTATCCTGTGAACATAGTCATCTATATCTCTTGGTAGATCAAAGTTGATGACATGAGAGACGTGAGGAATGTCCAAGCCTCGTGAAGCAACATCTGTTGCCACCAAAATTGGAGTTACACCACTCTTGAAAGATTTTAGAGCTCGTTCTCTCTCCTTTAAATTCAACAAGACAATGTGAATAAGATGAACATTTGAAGAAAACTGGGATCAAGTAAACTATCCTTTAGTCATGACTCAACAAATAAAATTTCAGGCATGTTTGGCATTAGTATAGTCAATAGCAGACTTTGGAACATAAGTTATAAGAAATCATTTTTGTTAATTAATAATAAATTGTTGCAATGAGTTTTGTGAGTTAAAAATTGATTTTAAAAGAAGATAATATTTGAAGGTTTTGTCGATAGATATTAAATTTGTTCGACAATGCAACTAAACTTATTAATAAAAAGCTAAAAACATTTTCAAAACTAAAAAACATTGAAGTTTAACAAACAAAATTAGAATTTTACAATAGCAATGCCAGATATGCTCTTAAAATAATAAGTGATGCAGCATCCACCATAGGAACAATGTTCAATCAAAAGAATGAGCACCACACTGTTGACAACCAAATACTACATGAATTCTTTCACACAGAAAAAATATGGCCACACCATTTCCAGTTCCATCCAGCAGAGACACCTTGGCACATTACAATAGCATAAAGTGAATGACGGATGTGAAAACAGTACTAATATACCAATGTATCAAGCACAGTACAAAATGTTGATATTATACGGTTTTCAGTCACAGAACAAAGTGTAGCTAAAGGCAAAGGAGACGGTAAAAAATGCTAACCATTTGCACTTTATCGCCATGTATGGCTATTGCCGGAAAGCCGTTCATGGACAGCCAATGCTCTAAGGCATCCGCTCCTCTCTTTGTCTCCACAAAAATCAGTGTTAAAGCCCGCTGCAACAAGTACATTTTCCTTTCACAACAATACTTGCTTGTGTAATTATTTTTAATGAATTTCTGATATAATGATCACAAATGCACTAGAGAACCTGATAATAGCTGTACCTTGCCATGGGTTCCATTTGCCTTTTGGGCATGAAGAAGATCCATAAGGTGACTTCTTTTGTCCATATCCTGAATCAGTTCAACTCTTTGTGCTATCAAATCGGTGCTCGAGCCAACTCTTCCCACAGTTAGGAAAATGTAATCTGAAAGAAAATCAGATGCAAGTCTCTGCAAGGTAAAAGTTATTAGAGCAGCTACAAGCCGACACAGCAATTAATGGATTAGTCATCCAACAAGTACGCAACCAGCACCCAATAAAGTCCAAGCCTGAACAGGGTTTGTTTTGTTCATGGCCTGATAAAGCATTGAATCGAGGTAATACAATCAATTGACAAACATGGCATGATAGAACCAGATAGCTCAAATAAAACTCTATGATTTTCTCTGTATGCTGTCCTATAAAATACAGGTGAAACAGATAATAGATTGAAGAAATAACCAATTAGCAAAAAAACACCAAAGCGTCAAGTGAAACAGATAAGCCTCTTAGCACAAGAAATAGGGAGCAACGCATGCAAAATTGTCTTTATTCTTTAAGCATAACATATGGGAAGATTCCTCCGACTGATTGAATAAATATCTTCACAAAATTTGAACAGGACTTTTGAAGCTAAAATGTTCAAAAGGTTCTGCAAAATACTATTTCTATCATCTAATCTGTACATTCAAAGATTATGCAAGCTCTAAACATTAGCAACTGCCTACAACAAAAGAGCAAGGCAAGTGAAGAATGAACATGAGCAAACCTGTATCTCAAGTGGAAAAGTGGCACTGAAAAGCATAGTCTGCCTTTCACCTGGTAGAGGCATGTCCATTTGCTGGACAATCTTCCTGATTTGAGGTTCAAATCCCATATC
>CATIWR010334986.1:0-10815 GCA_949677035.1 Omphalea diandra | reverse complement strand
TATATATATATATTTTTTTTTTTTTTTTTTTTGACTAACGATATTTTTATCATAATGAAAAATTTTACAACTTTAGAATTTATTTGCAAATTCTATCAAATTTGATAGAGTTTATTTCATAATTAATTCTAAAGATGTAATAAGTTAATATTGTAAATGAATTTTCATTTATACCAAACCCATAAAATGTAGATTTATAAATGAATTTCATAAAAATTACATAATCATTTATACCAAACACAATATTAATAAAATGTGTAATGAGTATTTCTTTTACGACAACTAAAATTCATATATTCATAAGGACTTCTATCATAGATAATTTGAAATTGATTTTTCACAATTAGAATAATTGAAGTTATGTAAAAAAAAAAAATTCTCATATTAATACTGCTAAAATTTTCAAATTTACTAAAAATACAAAATTTTAAAGAGTAGTTTATTTTTAATAAATTTTAAATTAATTTCACAAATTTCTTCTAAATTTTAATTTTTCCATAAAAAAATTTCTTGCCTCAAGGCGTGAATTTTGCCTCCATCACTGAGTATCTATATGTTAGTTGTTGAATTTTTGAAATTTTACTATTTGTAGAATAGTTTTTAATTGTAGGATGATTTATAGGAAAGAACTTATCTACACCAAGGGCATGCATCAAATCAATATAATATCTAATTGTGTGTATTTATGCTTGAAAAGAAAATAATATTATAAAAATAAAATTCGTTTCAAATGAAATAAATTTTATATTTGGTTAAAATATAAAATTTAATAAAATATTTTATTTTACAATATATATTTTTAAGTTATTTTTTAAAAATTTATGAATATAAAAATATAAGAAAAAGAGAATATATATATATATATATATATATAGAGAGAGAGAGAGAGAGAGAGAGAGAGAGAGAGAGAGAGAGAAGAGAGAAAGAGGTGAGAGAAGGAAACAATAGAAAGAAAAGTGAAATAAAATTGTTTTGACTAACGATATTTTTATCGGAATGAAAATTTTACAATTTTAGAATTTATTTGCAAATTCTATCAAATTTGATACAACTTATTTCATAATTACTTCTAAAGATGTAATGAAGTAATATTCTAAATGAATTTTCATTTATGCAAAACACATAAAATGTAGATTTATAAATGAATTTCATAAAAATCATATAATCATTTATACCAAACACAATATTAATGGAATGTGTAGTGAGTATTTCTTTTATAACATCTATTCAGAAGGACTTTTATCATAGATAATTTGAAATTGATTTTTCACAATTAAATTAATTGAAGTTATGTAAAAAAAAAATCTCATATTAATACTGCTAAAATTTTCAAATTTACTAAAAATATAAAATTTTAAAGAATAGTTTATTTTTAATAAATTTTAAATTAATTTCTTCTAAATTTTAATTTTGCCATAAAAAATTTTTTTTGCCTCAAAGCTTGAATTTTGCATCCATCACTGAGTCTCTATATATTAGTTGTTGAATTTTTGAAATTTTACTATTTGTAGAATAGTTTTTAATTGTAGGATGATTTATAGGAAAGAACTTATCTACACCAACAACATATATCAAATCAATATAATATCTAATGAAGTGTATTTATGCTTGAAAAGAAAATAATATTACAAAAATAAAATTCATTCCGAATGAAATAAATTTTATGTTTGGTTTAAATATAAATTTTAATAAAATATTTTATTTGATAAATATATTTTTATATTATTTTTTAAATATATACATATATATATATATATATATATATATATATATATATATATATATAGAGAGAGAGAGAGAGAGAGAGAGAGAGAGAGGTGAGAGAAGGAAACAATAGAAAGAAAAGTAAAAAAAATTATGTTGACTAACGATATTTTTATCATAATGAAAATTTTACAACTTTAGAATTTATTTGCAAATTCTATCAAATTTAATAGAGTTTATTTCATAATTAATTCTAAAGATGTAAAGAAATAATGTTCTAAATCAATTTTCATTTATGTCAAACACAAAAAATGTAGATTTATAAATGAATCTCATAAAAATCATATAATCATTTATACCAAATAAAATATTAGTGGAATGTGTAATGAGTATTTCTTTTACAACAACTAAAATTCATATATTCATAAGGACTTTTCTCATAGATAATTTGAAATTGATTTTTCACAATTAAAATAATTGAAGTTATGTAAAAAGAAAATCTCATATTAATACTACTAAAATTTTCAAATTTACTAAAAATATAAAATTTTAAAGAGTAGTTTATTTTTTAATAAATTTTATATTAATTTCACAAATTTCTTCTAAATTTTAATTTTGCCATAAAAAAATTTTTTGCCTCAAAGCGTGAATTTTGCATCCATCACCGAGTATCTATATATTAGTTGTTGGATTTTGAAATTTTACTATTTGTAGAATAGTTTTTAATTGTAGGATGATTCATATGAAAGAACTTACCTACACCAAGGGCGTATATCAAATCAATATAATATCTAATTGAGTGTATTATGCTTGAAAAGAAAATAATATTATAAATATAAAATTCGTTCTGAATGAAATAAATTTTATGTTTGGTTTAAATATAAAATTTATTAAAATATTTTATTTTACAAATATATTTATATATTATTTTTTAAAAATTTATAAATATAAAAATATAAGAAAAAGAGAAGATATATATATATATATATATATATATATATATATATATATATATATATATATATTAGAGAGAGAAGAAAAAAAGAGGTGAGAAAAGGAAACAATAGAAAGAAAAGTAAAAAAAAAAATATTTTCACTAGCGATATTTTTATCATAATGAAAAGTTTACAACTTTAGAATTTATTTGCAAATTCTATCAAATTTGATAGAGATTATTTCATAATTAATTCTAAAGATGTAATAAAATAATATTCTAAATAAATTTTTATTTATGCCAAACACATAATATGTAGATTTATAAATGAATTTCATAAAAATCATATAATCATTTATACCAAACACAATATTAATGGAATGTGTAATGAGTATTTCTTTTACGACAACTAAAATTCATATATTCATAAGGACTTTTATCATAGATAATTTGAAATTGATTTTTCACAATTAAAATAATTAAAGTTATGTAAAAAAAATCTCATATTAATACTGCTAAAATGTTCAAATTTACTAAAAATATAAAATTTTAAAGAGTAGTTTATTTTTTAATAATTTTAAATTAATTTCACAAATTTCTTCTAAATTTTAATTTTGCCATAAAAAAATTTATTGCCTCAAGGCGTGAATTTTGCCCCCATCACTGAGTATCTATATGTTAGTTGTTGAATTTTTTAAAATTTTACTATTTGTAGAATAGTTTTTAATTGTAGGATGATTTACAAGAAAGAACTTATCTACACCAAGGGCATACATCAAATCAATATAATATCTAATTTAGTGTATTATGCTTGAAAAGAAAATAATATTATAAAAACAAAATATGGGACTATGATAATTTTGTTATATAGATATAGAGAGTTATTTTATATGTCATTCTATTATTAAGTGTATAATATGGTGACATACACTTACTGTATATAAATTTTTGCCGATATTTTTGAGTTGGGCAAGCAAGACTTAAGGATTTAGAAGTTAAGAATTCGTGATTTGATTTTAAATTAGATTTAGAATTTTTAATCAAATTATGATAACTTTTAATTTTTATAAAATTATTTTAAATTATTGAATTTCGTTTATCACTTGCTAAATCACTTTTAAAAAAAATCATGTCATATCACTATAAATTAACAGTGTCAAAGTGTTATATCACTATAAATTATTAGTACCAAAGAAAGGATTTGACATAAAATGCTATATTTCGAACTCAATCTCAAATTGGTGTGAATGAGGAAAAAAAAAATCATAAAACTACGAAATGTTAAATAATAATAATAATAAAACCATAAAATATTTTTACGTAATTTTCTGTAAAATTTAAATGCATAACATATCCTGTGAAAGGTCTGATAGTTGATTATGTCCGTACAAAAATTTATTGTAAATTGGGGCTAAGCAGGGTTGGTCTGGTGATTTTGCTCATTTCTTGCAATCAACTTTTGCTTCTGTTCTTTAGTTTCTTAACGTCAATAAATGTTGAATGGATCATTATTGTTAGCAAATGCCCTTGATAAATGCAAGTCCATGTTTGAGCTGAAGCGAATCCACGCTCTTCTTTTCACTTTAGGCCTCTCCCAAGATGATCATTTTGTGTCCAGAATTCTTTCTTTCGCTGCATTATCTGATTCAGGAAACATAGATTACTCCTGTTCGATTCTATTCTCTCTCTCCAGCCCAACAATCTTCAATTGGAACACTGTCATAAGAGGCTATTCTAAGAGCAAACAGCCGAATCAATCAATATCAGTTTTTGTTAAAATGTCGCGTTTTGGAGTCTTGCCAGACCATTTAACCTTCCCTTTTCTTGCCAAGACATCCGCTCGCCTTTTGAAGCGAGAGCTTGGTTTGGCCATTCATGCCCATGTTACAAAACTTGGGTATGAGTCTGATAGGTTTGTTTCCAATTCTTTGATTCATATGTACGCCTCCTTTGGGGATATTTTGGATGCGCAAAAGGTGTTTGATGGAATACCTATCAAGAATTTGGTTTCCTGGAATTCCATGCTAGATGGCTATGCAAAGTGTGGAGATTTGAGTTTGGCACGTCAAGTGTTTGATTCAATGCCTGGACGTGATGTCTTGTCATGGAGTTGTTTGATTGATGGGTATGTTAAGATCAGGGCTTACGGGGATGCTTTGGCAGTTTTTGAGGAAATGGAGGTCTCGGGTTGTAAGCCCAATGAGGTCACTATGGTGAGCGTATTGTGTGCGTGTGCTCACTTAGGTGTGCTTGATAAAGGAAGGATAACGCATCGTTATATGATAGATAATAAGTTGCCATTGACTCTGGTTTTGAGCACCTCTCTGGTGGACATGTATGCCAAATGCGGAGCAATTCCTGAGGCTTTCGATGTGTTTCGTAGTGTTCCCGTCGAATTGAGAGATGTGTTAATTTGGAATGCTATGATTGGAGGACTCGCAAGTCATGGTTTGGTCAATGAGTCGCTTGATTTGTTCACAGAAATGCAAGTAGTTGGTGTTAAGCCAGATGAGATCACATACTTGAATTTGTTGAGCGCTTGCGCTCATGGCGGGTTAGTAAAGCAAGCTTGGTATTTCTTTGAATGTCTTCGTAAACATGGCATGACTCCTAAGAGTGAGCACTATGCTTGTCTGGTGGATGTGATGGCTCGTGCTGGCCAAATAGCAGAGGCATACCGATTTCTATGTCAAATGTCAGTTGAGCCAACAGCTTCAATGTTAGGTGCTCTTCTCAGCGGATGTATAAACCAGGGAAAGTTAGATCTTGCAGAAGTAGTAGGAAGAAAGCTTATTGAACTGGAGCCATATCATGACGGTAGATATATTGGCTTATCAAACGTTTATGCTGCTATTAGACGATGGGATAAAGCAAGAAGCATGAGAGAGGCCATGGAAAGGATGCAAGTAAGAAAATCTCCTGGGTATAGTTTTGTGGAGATGGATGGTGCTCCTCATAGATTCATTGCCCATGATAAATCACATCCTAGTTCAGAGCAAATATATGTGATATTACATTTCATTATGACCCAAATGAAAAACACTGTTGATTGTGGTAATCAAGAATATTATTTATATGACAATGAAGCGAACTAAAATCTATATTTTTGCGCCTTGGACTTCTTGATTTATTGGTACAATTTAGTTTTATCCGCGTGAGGTGGGTCCTTGATGTGTCATGCTACTAACAGATACAAGGACTCAACTTGGTCCTATAATCTTTTATGAGTGATAATTCTTTGCCATTTATGAGTTCTTAGAGTTGTTGTTAAAGAGACCTTAAAACCGTTGTTTTTGGCCTTAAGTTTTACCAGATACCCACCAATATAGGGGAGTCAAATTAATACTAAAATTGCTTTTGGCTTAAAGTTTTACTAAACACACACCATAATTGTTTATGCCTTGAAACCATAACTTGAACACAAAAGCTTGTCTAAAATGCAGCAGGAAACCATATATTAGTCTGTCTTAAAAATAATGCAAACTGTATATTGCGCTATAGTCCACTCCATCGATTAATACTTGGACGTAATAAACCTTCCTGTGAAAATCTGATAATTCTGCAAAAGCCAGAAACCAGCAGATTAGTTGTAAAACAATGTTCCACACCCGCGTAAACTGACTTTAGTTCAGTCTGACAATACACAGCAAATGTTAATATGATTTAATGCTCAGACAGTTGCCAATTTATGAGGAAGTATAGCGTTAGTTTCAATCTTCATGATGTACTTACCTTTATTATGCTATAAGTTAAAGAAATGGCAGAATTGATTCTGATCACTTCTAGGTGCACTCTTAAGATATCACAGGAAGAAATATAATCTTACTGTCTAAAAGAAAATAAATCAATCAAGTAATGCAATTCCCATTAAGATAAAGAAAATGATGTATATTTTCATTGTCAACACACCTTAATTAAAGTGCTAAACACCAGAACCTTGAAGGCTGGGCTGAGCAAGTTGGAGTTGGTATGACTGAATTTGAGAAGGGATGGTTGCAAGTTGAAGAACGCTACTCGGTTCTCCACAAAATGGGAATTGATCAAGAATTTGTTGATGCTCCAATGGCTTTGCTTCTATTGTTGCCTGCTGATAGTCCAACGCTGCACGGTGCTCCTGAATCTGAATATCCGTCCACCAATCCAAAAAATTTATATTTTCTATTGTAAATGATATAGATGATCGAAAGATCATATATATGATATACTAATTAATTGATGCAGTCATATATATATATATATATATAGTGACTTGGCACTACTTCAAGATATGAACTTCAACTTTTCCTAGAAAATGCAATTAGTTAGAGAAGTAGGGCTTTAGCATTCTACAAAGACATGGTGTCAATAAGCTCCTTACCCAACGGTACATATTGCCATTTTCCTCCTCCAACATTCGCTCCTAATAACATTTTACAGGGAGAAGCTCAAGTAAGCTCACAATTAAACAAAAAATTATGCATGCAAATGGTGGGAGAAAGAGAGAGTTGCACCTTCCTGCGCAGATTGTCTAGTTGCTGTTGCAAGAGCTCGTTCTGCATGCATGCACAATTAAAGATCCAAAAGAACATACTCAGAAATTAAGAAAATTTTTGTTTATCACAATATGCTATAGTCCAAAATGCAAAAACAGCTAGCTAGAGATATATATGTGATTCGTTACGCAGAAATTATCACGTTACAGGTACTTCAGTAGTAGAGAAAGAGTACCTTGCGGTCTCGGACCTTGGCCACCGAGCGTTCTAGTTCTTGTTCAAGCTCACCCAGTTCCTCAAATGGAATGGAACTCATGTCTTCACCAGTATATCGCTGCATATTCAGTTGAAGACGGCGAGTTTCTTTTCTTAGCATTGCCAACTCACTGTATAGTTGTTCCTGCATGCAAAACAAAAGGTGAAAACATTGCCATGCTACGCATACAAACTTCAATTAAAGATTTTTAATTACCCTGCTATCATGCTCAGGTATGCAGGTCCCTGTATTCTTCAGGTACCTTTCTATGATTTGCTCCATCCTGCTACAAGAATGATATAAGCTTTATCCAAGCAACATTTTGTTTCACATGCAAGAATCACCAGCATATATAATACCATATTTTTGTAGTAAATCCCTTCTTTTTGAGAAAATTTTTTGCATACATATTAACATTTTATTACCAATTAAAATAAAGTTTGTTGGACTTCAATGTTTGGGCAAATCAATGGCCAATACTGGGGCCTGTTTGCTTTAGTTTTATTTAAAAAATCAAAATTAGTTTAAATATATTCTTTTTTAAATTAATTTTTTTAGAAAAAAAACTATGAAAACCGTAGAAGTGATTTTTATATATTTCTATGATTCATTTTTCAGAAACAATTTTTAGTTTTCAAAAATAAAAACCAAAATTTAGAATCATCAAAATACCAAGCAGCTTTTGAAATAGTTTATTTAAGAAAATATTTAGATGACGTCGACAGACATCTGTAATATGTCACACTTAACGCCATATTTGACATCTTTAATAAAAAAATAAATAGAATTTAATCAAATTTTGTATTGATGGTATTAAAATTTTATATCTATTGTATTTATTTTTTGTATTTGTGTATTGAATTTGAGTAGTTAAACACGCTTTTGATAATAGTAGTGTCAAAATAAGAACGTGTTTGGCTATACCAAATTCAATATACGATTATAAAAAAAGAATGAAATCAATATAAAATTTGATATCATTGAATATAGAATTTGAGTAATATCTAATCAAGTTATGTCTAGAATTTACAAAAAATTTAGAAAAAATAGTTGAACATAACGCAAAATGCAACTGTAGATATCATGTCCCCTGCCATGTATCAGCACGTTTTATTTAATGTAGCGTAATACTGAATCTTTCATTTGTTTTACCTAATGCTTCATTTATTTAGAGGTTCATTAATTTTTTTTTTTCTTTCCAAAGATTTCTGGATGCCTCAACTGTGATGAACATAACCAATGTATGAGATATGCATAGGTTTACACATATCTAGTCATAGCGGAAGTCCAATCTTAGGTCAAACTCTTCAACTACTGTGTATATAGTAACTTAATCAAACTGTGTAGAGATTAACTTGAACTTGTCATCAAAATGATGCAAGGCAAGTTCATGGCTGAAACAAAGAATACTCAGATTAATAAAACCCAAAGAACTACACTCTTCATCAACTTCGATAACAACATCATTGAAGGAATTGCAGAGTTTTACTAGTTGTTAATCACCCTTAGTGTTCAGATCACTACTCTAAGTAGAGATTTTAAGCTGAAAATAATTAAAAAAACAAAAAGAAAATTACAAAGCTGACAGGGAAAGATTTAGTTGGAGTCAAACATGCCTCAAGTCTGGAAAACCCTAGCTTGCCAGAAGCATATAAGAAAAGAAAGTCAAAAACACTCGAGTTGGCCAATCGAAATCCGAATCCACACATCAGACCAGCAGGAAAACAGATCCATTTCATAAGAAAATAAGGATCACAAAGGCATGCACTTTGGGTGTTCCAAAAAGACACTTAAAGAAGAAAAATAAATGAGAGAGTGAAAATGGACCTCAAAGGCTCAGTGCAGTACTGGCACATTTTCCCAGTGCTTGAGAAGATAATTAGACCAATCTGGACATCACAAAGCACCGAAAGTTCATGGGTCTTCTTCAGAAGTCCTGCTCTACGCTTAGAGAAGGTTACTTGTCTTGTGGTCTGGTTTTCAATCCTCTTGATTGGTATCTTTCCACGACCCATAATTTTTCAACAACTTTTAGTCTTGCCAATCTTTACTTCTTTCCAAAAGACAAAATAAAAGAGGAGGATACGCTGGATTTCCTGGTGTTTTTCATTTGAAAATAAGACATGGAAATTAATTTCATGCTGCAAATAATGGAAAGTAAATAAAAAAGCTATAATTCCTATTATTATGTATGTATATATATGTATATATGAGGTTCAAATTAGTGACTAGAAGACACAAACAAATGATAAATGGAAACCAAGCGTCTGAAACCTAGAATAATATCTTGTTGCAATTCTAAAACCAGGCCATGGGAGAGAAAAGAGAGAGAGAGAGAAAGAGAGAGAACTTCTGTGCCTATCTCTTTAATCCCTTGCTTAAAACAATTACATGATATGTATTAAAGAGCATGAAGAGGCAATTTATTCTATGTTCAGATAAACCTTCTCTTTGCTAACATGCCTTTCTAACAAGTGTTTTTAAAACCATATGGGTATTTAATTTGATGTGTTGGATTAATTCGATTAATAATTTAAAATAAAATATATTATAATATTTTAAAAATAAAATAATATTTTTAAAAAGTAATTTAGATCTAGCTAAATCAATTAATAATCTTAATCTTAACTTTATTAGTATAATGGATCGATGTGATTTGATTTTCAAAATATTGAAAATAGCTACTAAAATGCACTTCAGGCATTAAATATATATATGAATGAAAGGTCCTTGTGTTAATCCAAAAAAAAAAAAAAAAGCTTAGATGGACGATTGTTCCTTCCTGTAACTTAAATCATCAATGGCAGCAGACTTATGAGCTTCAATGGTACATTAGGCTAGTTAATCTTACACCAGAAACCCAAAAATTGGTGGCATACCATGTAATTCCTTGTAACAAGTTTTCCAATATTGTCCTGTAATGGCAGGACGGACAAAAGGTTGCTGTGACTGTTAACTGCTCTCTGAGCGGATCAGCCAAGTAACATGAACTTTTCCAAATCTGGAATATTTGAACCATGGTTAGAGAACTAAGGTTATAATGAAAAAGGAAATCATACAGTAGGTTGGCCCCAGACCCTAATGGCAAACGACAAAGTGTACCAATCCAACGACAGAGACTTTTATGTATTGCATGGTTTAATCATGGCTTGCTCACTAAGCATCATACCAAACTAAATAAGGAAAATTATGGTTAGCAATTATCGTCTAATACCACTAACTCTTCACCAAATTCATTTTGCTGTGGGTAACCTAATCAATCTCTTTCGCCATAAATTGATGGTACACTCTACTTTGGGCATTCATTAATTCCACGGAGGGATGCATTTTCTACTAAGTAAAGCTATAACCCTTGTTGAGGCATTTTGGTTCCCGCACCCGGGGGGGGGGGGGGGGGGGGGGGGGGGGGGGGGGGGGGGGGGGGGGGGGGGGGGGGGGGGGGGGGGGGG
>CATIWR010334901.1:0-21232 GCA_949677035.1 Omphalea diandra | reverse complement strand
ATTTATTTATTTAATTTTATTGCAAAATTAATATCACTAAATAATAAATTGACAATTAATTTATATATATTTGAACCATATAAATATATATATATACTTATTAATAATTATGAAAACAAATATAAAGAATACCATTATGCACATGAATATAAGTCATTAATATAAATATCAGTCCGCGTAAAATCGTAACAGAAATATCGCTTAGTTCGGTAGGCTAAGGGCCGTGTAGGCACGGGATGCGGTCGTGGGTTCGAAACCCACGGTGCGCATCCCTCTCTCCCTTTTCTCTGTCAAATTTTTTTTTTTTTGGTTACGTTTTGCTTCACAGTTTCTTTTCTCCGATCTTGAATCAGATAGGGATCGACCAGAACACAAAACAACAAATCAACATCATCAATCGTTAAACAATCAAGGAACAAACAATCCGGCCACACAAAAAAAAGAAAACCGAGAAAAGACTTTTCTTTTCCCATCGAGGAAGAAGTCGTCGAGCGGAAATCCTGGGACATCAAAAAACAGCACAATGATGGCCAAGTCTTGCACCTGGATGGCCGATCTAATCTTGATCTTGCGTGTCGATGATGAACAGAAGAAAGAAGAAAGGAAAAAAAAGGTGATGGCCTTGCAAATAGAAGAAGACGAGCGCCGGGTCTTCGGAAGGAAGGGAAAACGTAAACTGTCTAAGAAAAAAAATTTACCTTCGTGAGTATCGAACCTGCAACCTTATAGGGATTTGAAGCTATCATCAACCGTCCGCTCTCAGCCAAAAGTATGTTGCATTGGGGCAAACAAATATATAATAATTTGCTACAATAATAACTCTGCCAAAAAAAATTCTACGGTATCACGGATCGAACTCTCAACCTAACCAACTAATACTATAACCCTCAACCGTCTGAGCTAACCAAGCCACTTATGGCGATTGAATCAACTTTAATATATATATCAAAGCGATACAGTAGCTTTGATCATCAAAATAATATATATATATTTTTTATTTATTAATTATACAAAATATTTAGGGTTCTAAATCATGTACAATTCCTAGCTCTGATACCACATGTAATATATTTTAATTTCAGGATCTTGTACATAATTATAGAACACCAAAAATTTAATTACTGAACGGAAACAAATTTGCGTATCTGTCTCCGCGTTGAATCCCAAATTATTTTGAGCCATAATCTCGAAAGCTGAAATAAAACACTTGAAAAATTTGTCAGAACGGTTGAAAACGGAAAGATAGATCTTCCTCTCCTTGACCTTCTCGAAGACGGCTACAATGGACGTAGCAACTAGGGTTTTTTTGCTATGAAGGCAGGAGAGGGGACCTAGCTATTTATAATAATTTTAACAGGCCTACCCATCACAGGTCCATGTTAAAATAGGCCTACACTGACCATCTTTCATATCGGCCCACAAAAGATGTCACAAGCCCATAACTCCATTAATCACATTTTAATTGGGCTTACTCCAAAACAATAGACTATATTATTCAGTCCGTTTTATAAATAATAATTAAAACCAACCCATAATTAATATTAGCCCACATAATAAAAATTTCCAACATAGGGGTCATCACACAATCGAGTCTTGCTACACTTCACAGTTTGAGCAGCATCTGCGAGCTGTTGTAGGTCTTCCACTTGGTGAACCATCATTGAAGACTCCGGTTGCTATCATGTACAATATACTAGGTGAAGATGAGGTCAAATGTTTTGTTTTTTATTTTCTTGGCCCTTCCAACAAATTAAATTAAAAAAAAAAATGGAAAGGCTATAGAATCTGTGCTAGCTTTTATGAGAAATTTGGTGCAGGCTGCTTTAATTTGAATCTAAGCGGTTGGATTTTCCTTTTGTAATATGTGCACAAACTTAGAGAGGGAGGGACTCGTTATGATTATGCAATTTTATGCGTTGAATGGTGATATCAAAAGCCGGTGCGCTTAAGGCATCTGATTAAATTTCAAGGTTAAAGATGACGCCTATGTTTATGCTTTCATGGGGAGCCAGGTTTCCAATTGGCTTATCAGCTGATTGGAAGGGCATTAAATGTACGTGGTGCTACTGTCCATTGGTATGATAAGGCAGGTTAGTTTATTATTGGTCTTTACTCATGCCTGCAATTAAGTTTCTCACCTTTCTTGCCTGCCATCACCCCCCCCCCAACACACACAAATTAAAAAAAAAGCAGGGGAATTTTCTTCTCATCACTTTGTCTCCGTATCGACATTATAATTGTCCAGAAATGGGAAAACAACGAAAGATAAGCCATATCACTATTGTTGGTTCTTCTTTTGGCATTGTGGAAGCACAGCTAAATTCAATGTTGAAAGAAGAAGTTTCTGATGGTCATTCCGCGGGTAAGTTTTCTGGATAGCTTGATAACTACACTTGATATCATTGTTGGATAGCATGATCCTGGTGGAAAGAAAAAGCTAGGTGAACCTGTGACTTGTTCTGCTTTATCAGTTGTATGGATTTTCTTCATATATTCTAGGGGCATACGTATGTATTCACTGATGAAATTGATATACATAGCTTTAAATGCAATGTTTTATCAAGTTGAATTTTTTGCTTGTTCTACTCCCTCAAGTTGCATGGTGTATTTTCACCTAGTCTTGATGCAAATTTTCTAGAAATGCATAAAGAAGAATGCGCCCATTTGATCATTAAAATAACCTTAAATCTAAAATGTGCTTCAGTACATCTGGTTTCCAAATTACTTGGAGACATTTTTTACTTACTGTTGCTTTACTGGGACTCTATTATGTCATGTGGCACATATTATTTCGGTTGTATATTCTGAGAACAAACTTATTTCTTCTTTTTTTGCTTCTACTTCTGAGGACTTACCTTGGGACTCCTTGGGTTCATTCTCCAAGCAAGGGATAGATTCCCCGATTTTAGCAAGGTGGCCATTTCACATAAATCCTAGAAATAGGCCAGCCAGATGTCTGTCAGGGAGGTCACAGAAAGGGAGTCTCCCCTTTTGTTGGGTCTCATGCCGCCCACCTGATTTTATTAAGCTTTTGAACTAGTTTTAATACAATTATCATTTTGATAAAAAAAAAAAAGAATTTACCATAAATAATATTTGTTTTGGGAAAATTTGTCATAGTTTGGTTGACAAGGTTTCCATGGTCTGTTAAAATGTAGTTATGCCACGTGTTGGGATTATCATGGGCTCTGATTCTGATCTTCCTGTAATGAAGGACGCTGCAAGGATCTTGAACTTGTTTGATGTGCTTTATGAGGTTAGGCTTTCATTAGTTTACGAAATTTCTTTCTGAATTCACAGGCATTGGGTTATTGTTTTCCTGTTGCATCAATAATTATATCTGACTTCCTAAAATGATGTTCTCTTATGCCTTGTCTGCTCGAAACCCGCCTTGTCTGCTTGAAACCGAGGGGTTCAGATCATCATTGCTGATGCCGGTGGGGCAGCCCACTTGCCAGGCTAGTTATACATATATTTCCTGCATATAAATTGCATTGCATCATCAACTGTCTGGCTGGTATTAATGGACGCCTGTTTTAATTTTCAGGGATGGTGGCTTCACTTACTCCTTTACCTGTTATTGGTGTCCCTGTACGTGCTTCCTTTTTGGATGGAATGGATTCACTATTGTCAATTGTGCAGGTACAATTTAATTCCTGCAGTTTAAATATTAGCATATTCCTTGAATTGGATGGATTAAAAGTATGACAAGTCCATTCTCTTATGCACTTACCTTAGTTGCTTACATGGGACCAGTGAAATTCTATTGCGACATTAGTTGCTTGATTTGTTCACATCCCTCGTTTGTTATGATGCACAGATGCCAAGAGGTGTCCCTGTAGCAGCTGTGGCAATAAACAATGCCACAAATGCAGGTTTGTTGGCTGTGAGGATGTTGGCGGTTGGTGATTCTGACCTATTGGCAAGGTTAAATCCCTCTCTCTCTCTACATGCAATAAAATAAATATGGCACTTGAAGGTCTCCTTATATATTTATATATACCGATCGGTAACTTGCACATTGCATGCATTGTAATTATAAACTTTTATTATAATTTTAATATGTAATTCATATTATATTAGAATTTTATATAGTAATTGAATATGAAACAATTTTTTCCTACTTTGAAAAGTAATATTTTTTAAAATGGAATCCATATTGTATTATAATTCTGAGTTTATTTTTAATTGCTTGAAATTTTTAAAGATGATGTGATAATTTTTAAATACTAGTGAAATACAATAATTGTTTGACAGATGACAAAATATTTATATGATACTGATATTGATTCCCTATTTGTTGATATTGCCTGTACAGAATGAGCCAATATCAAGAAGACACCGGAGATGAGGTTTTGAGAAAGGCAGGGAAACTAGAGTGTGATGGCTGGGAATCTTATTTGAACCCTTGAGCACATCAATTTTCAGCACTTGATTATTTGAACTTGTTCCAAGTATGAAGAAGCATTTATTAACAAGAACAAGGTGAAGAGTGTATATGTTGGGCCTTCTTTCTAAGCGAAGCAGAAGATTTTGGATTTGGCAGAGGGATCATGATTGGAGAGGGAAAAAAGTTTTATAGCCATAATAGTTGTATGGATGCCTTAATCGTATTTCCAAATAGGAGGATTTGTATGCCAAGCCCAATTTTAGTGGGCTGGTTTGGTTGGTGAGTCTAACAAAAACAAAAACTTCGCCCAGTAAAAATAGTCGAAATTAAGGCCTATTCAACATTGATTAGTATTAACAAATTAAAAAAAAAAAAAAGGTGTGTAGAAGGATGATTTATTTTTCAAGGCCCGTGTTTTCGATCTGGACTCTTTTCTCTCGTCTTCAATCCACGGCTTCTAGTCAACACAAGGTGAAATCAACGCTCTCTTACTAATATAGATAGCCCCATGCATCATATGATATGATCATAAATTATCTCTTCAAAGGCTACAACCATTCAATCCAACTTCAAGCTCTTTCTTGTTAGTTCTGCATCTACATTAACATTTGCGTTGATACTAAAGTCCCATTATTTCTCACTACGAATGGATTGCAGCAAAAGTGGTCAATATTCATCGGTTCTCTTCTTTTCGCGTCCTGTTTTCAACAAATGTTGGCCGCTGGGCCATTAGAAGGAAAGCAATGGGTGGAGAAAATTTTGATAGTCCAGTGGCACTGTCTGGTGCCTCTGGATGCACATATATTCCAAGAGGCAGTGGCCAGTGTGCGTTAAGTGAAATGAACGTTGCAGGCCATGCTGCTCATCCACCACCTGCCTTTCCAGGTATATTAGTAAACGGACTCCAAAACAAGATTCAAGCTCTTGATTAATAACCTGGGGAGATATCCTTTTCTCTTTTCCAAAAAAGATATATAGGTGAAGGATGAATTTGGAACTTCGCCTCTTGTTTACTTGATTTTCTTTTTCTTGGTTTGGAGCAACCACTAGAAGCAACAATGTGGTTGCTAAACAAATGAAACTAATTATTTTTTTTTTTTTCTGCTTAATTGAATTAATCGATTCTTTGTTATAATAATTGTTAGCCTTGTGCTCTATGCAAATCTTGAAAAGGTTACTTGGATTTTTTTTACAACAAGATATCCATTCTCGTACATAATTTTTTTAGGACACCCTCGATTTAGACCATGAAAGTGCCATGGGTGTGTGCAAACAGAACTTGATCTTTATTCCTGAAGACCATGATGTTGAAGTTCATCACCTCGTGTAGCTTGCATGCGTCAAATATAATACAAGAAAAAGGAAGAGCTTTTTTTTATCTTAATCATCTTCCAATAAAAAAAAAAAACAAAAGAAATTCTAACTTACCTAATACTGCAAGCTTTTGGAGGATATCAAGTTTTAATTGGTTAAGTCTCAAGTGTGGACGTTGATGTTTTGTCCGTCTTCTAGTGAAAATTCGATAGTTACAAGTCGTTAAAATAAAAGATATTTAAGTGTATCATCGGTTGAATTTAGAGCTTTCAATTTTAATTTAGTAAATCTTAATTGTCTAATTTTAAAATACTCCTAAATTGCTAGATTTAGGCTGACCTGAGTAAATGTTTAATATGGAAAACTTTTAGGAGAAATTCTATATAAATTGAGTTTATTATGGTGAATCGACTAATCATAAAAATTATTTATTTTATTTTTATCTTTTATTGATGACATTTCATATTTTTTTTTATAGATTCATATTTAAATTATATTATATAAATATCTTTTTATTGAATGATTCACCTTCTTATATAACGAAATTAATCCATAGAAGAATTTCTTAACTCCTACATACACACTGCCTAGTTGTAAAATGAACATTGTCTCTAAAACTCTCCCTTTCTGTATAAGGCTCTGCATCATATTTGATAGATGAGTACAGTCCACACTAGATGTAAATGTTGCGCATCAAAAATCAATTATTACTAACCCAAGATCCTAAGTGTATTTATTCATGCCTAGAGAACAGGTACTTCATGATAATAATCTTTAAGTGATAATCTTTATATTAAGGAAAACATATACCTGGTTAGTTGGTTCAAACCAAACAATTACCACACAAACTAATTATTTATATGAAGATAAATAAGTATGCTCCATAACTCATGAAGAAAACCTTCTGGCATACAAGAAAAATCATGGGCAGTCCTTGGAAAATAATTCAACTACATCAAATAAGTCCAATAACTCTAAAAACCATTTACTGGAAGGATTCCTGGTTCTTTCAGTTGCATATTTTATAGGCTGCAAAGCAAAATGAACTACATGGAAGCATGATGAGACTATCACAACTCACATTGACTATTACAATAAGAAGGATAGCATAATAAATACAAGATTTAAATACTATTATACCCCTGAGTTTTATTTTAATATACTACTTAGTCTTTGTATTGTTAAAAATATTGTTAAGTCCCGTTATTTTACCCCTGTTACATTTTGAGGTTTTTTCAGTTCTTTTCCGTTAATCCAATTCAATATATGTAAGTATCTTTATAGACTAAGAGGAGAGGACATATTTTCCAATCGGACTAAATAGTATATAATTCTTAAATAATAGAAACTATGTAGTTGATAATTATCAAAGAACAGAACTAAATAGTTAGACATTTCTAAATTATAAAGACTAGGTAGCTAGTATATTGAATTTAGATTGATGAAAAAAAAAAACCTCTTTTTTTAACGAAAGACCTCAAAGTCTAACGAAGATAAAATAAAAAGATCTAATAATATATTTTAAAAATATAGGAACTAATAGTCCAAAATCACAATAGTATTTATCCCTAAATACAATTCTCCATCTTTACATTTCTTGAGATTACTTGTCTACACGTTTGTTGTATACTATCCACTCTCCATAACTGCATTCTTTACGATACCAACTTTCCTAATCTGTGTAGTGCTAGTATGTTTGGCCTCAAAGTTGAGTTCTTATCAGTAAGTCACCGTTTGCTGCAAGAAACAAGTCATTTTGGAGCCAAATATTTGAATTTATAGTTCATACTAGAAACTTAAAACACAAGTAGTTACCTATGATTTGGATAAAACGCTAGCGTTCTTTGCCATAGGCGGCTAGAAGTGGGCCAAGAAATTTGACCTCATGCAATAATTTCAGCAGCATGGACAAGTTTGACGAATTCTGGCAGTCGATTAAGTAGATTCATCAAGGCAATCACTTCATTCCTTCGTAACTGACACTCGGGCACTAAAATATGCTTCTGTGAAAAGATAATAATAAATTTACTAGTAGATGAAGAACATACTTGAGGCATAAGTCATTGAGTTATATTACACTGACAACGCATCAACTCATTGCACCTAAGGGGAGTGGGAAGGATACAGAAAACAAATTTAATCCTGACATGAGTTTTATTCAAAGAGTTACAATAAGATAAGCCATATGATATGAGAATACAGCCATAGCTAGTGTTGCCAAGGACATATAGTGGTCAAGGCATTACAGACCTTCACCTTTTTTTTTTTTTTTTAAACCCTTCTATTAATACTAATCTACTAATATTATGCATGTTCCTACGGAGACATTTAACAACTATAAAAAAGAAAAAAAAAACATTCACTGGTATTATGCTTGGGCCTTAAATCAGGAAGTACATGGATACCATTGGGCCAGACTGAGTTTATCTTTAAATATCACATCAAAATCACATATCCTTCTAATTACTAAAATGACAAAAATTTCTTACATCACTTAAAGCTACGTGAACAGTAGCATCAACATATTTGAATTTTTTTATTTAGATATAAAATTTAATCAATATATTATAGAATAATAAAAAATAACAAGAAATTTTATATTAAAAAATTAAAACAATATAGTCTAATATAGTTACTGTTATTATTAGGACTATATTTAGTTCTCTATAGATAAATTATTGAGCTATAAAATTTGATTGAATAGATAGAAAAATAAGAAAAACATTACAGAAAATAAACAAACAATTGTATATTTAAAAATTAAAGTTGACAAAAAGTTAATTTATGATAAGTTGACAAAAAAATATTGTATAATAAATTTAATTTAATTTGATTTATGAACTAGAAAACATTAGTTCATGATATAAGTTTTTTATTTGCACCACTATTCTTCTTTTTTCCAAGCTTAGGTTTTTTCAAAGTTATTATGAAATTAGTCGCAAATTCACATATTATTAAATTTATATTGAATAATTAGTTAATTAATTAAATAATAAAAATTAGTATAATAATAATATTTAAAATGTGTTATTACTTATAATATATTATTATTTTATAAAAATATGTTATTTAGCTAGACTATAATAGTAAAAATAAAGAATTATAAATAAACTAATATAAAAATTTTACTAATAGTAAATTATTTTGAACAAAATAAAAAAATTTAGTTCTATATTTTTTAATTTTTCTTATTGTATAGTATTATTATTAAAGTTTTAAATAGGATTAATATGAAAAAAATTTTAAATTATTTTTATATGGAGGACTATATAGCACTATGGTAATGAAGAAAATGTAGCAAATATAACCACACCACCAGATACATAGTTTAATTCTGGCATTCATAAACAGTGGATTATACCAACATAGCGACTATAAAGATTCAGCGATAATGTTTGTCTGTGCAAGAAAAAGTTCTAAACTTTACATGTTCCCATTTTCATATAAACTAAATAGCATCAGCAAATTAACACACAAACATCCCATTTTCGTAATCTTTCCTTCATTTTCGAAACTACCAAGCACACCAAAAGAATGGAAGAGGAAAAACACAGATACTGGCCCTCAAATGGGATTTCTATCTGAGGAGCAGCAAGGCCAACACCAGGAGGAGGAAGGGGTGAGCATTCGGTCGGTTCGGTTTGGTTTTTTATTAAATTTTAATAAATTAAAATTTTTATATTTATAACCGAATCGAACTGAAATTATTTAAAAACTAAATTAATTAAACCTATTAAACTGAAATTTATGTGTCTATAAGTAGAACTGAACTGATCTTATAAAAATTCAGTTCAGTTTGGTTTGTTTCAATTAACTTACATGTATTTTAAATCTGATTTGATTCAAATTAGATTGATTTATTTATTATTTCGGTTAATTCGGTTTTTTCGGTTTTCTATTTAAAAAATCGAACCGAAAACCGAAAACCAAATTTTTTTAAAATTATAATTGAACAAACCAATTTTATTAAAATATCAAAACGAACAGAACCAAATTCACTCGGTTCAATCGATTTTTTCAGCTCGGTTCGATTTTTGTTCACCCCTACCAGGAGGCATTCTCATAGCCTTAACCTAATCATGTCAGGCACAGAGTTTGATCATCGGTGGGTTTAAGGACACAAGAAGATGACGAGGTTGGTACCTTATCATTGGCTAATGGGCTTGCTCCTCATCTACAAATATGAGCTGAGTTTTGAAGTAGATAATTAAATTGTAAGCCTGTGTTAATAATCAATAATCAATTTAAACAATGTCTGTCTGTGTTATCCGCAATCAAACATCACAATTGTGGACTTCAAAGGCCTAAATCATATATAAATAATATTTGACTGGTTAATTTTTTATTTGATCAATTTTTTAGAAAAATTTTAAACATATATAAATGATATTTAAAAAGTAAAAAAATTAATATAATATGATAAAATAATAAAAATATTTTAAGACATAATTTTAAATAGAATAATATAATTTTATAAATTTTCAATTTTTGACTAAAAGGCGTAATTTTGAATTAAATTGATTTATTCCCATTTTTTTTTTAATTTTGATTGGATCTGAGCATTTTTTTCGATTTTACTTGATTCTTTTAATAATTTGACTTTTAACTTTTAACCGAATCAAATCACTGATTAATTTTTAATATTATTGATCTAGTTCGATTTTAAAAACATTGAAATAACCTATATCCTCCTATATAATTAATAACTAAGAAGCCATAACTTTTGTATTTCTAAATTTATCAAGCTTTAACACAATTGTAGTTTTAATGTTTCGATACACGCTGCATAAAATTAGAAATTGGTCTATTTCTTTTCTATCATATGCTGGAAGTTTTACACACACAGATTTTTCTAATTTGATAAATAAAACTCTTACCAACTGATTTTCGTAAAAACCAACTAATCTCTCCGGATCATCTACAATTAATCAGGCTCGAAAGCTTCGCACCTCAGTAACACTTTTCGTCCATATTACTGTAGTGAACAAGCATACAAAAAATAAATGAGAGATTGACTCTCATACTGTACCACAAAAAGAACATTTTGCATCCGATTGATGGCTCCATTTCTTTAGTCTATTTCGAGGGAGCAACTCTTTTGGAAAGCAAGGAGACCGTCATATAAAGTTATACCAGGAGACCTTAGATTGAGCATGCTGATTTACTGATGAATTACTCTCAAGTTGTTGCCTTTCACTTAATCTACTAATATTTTCTGCTGAGCATTACACTGACAGCATAATGCTCCACGAATTTTTGAAATTCATCAGTTTGAATTTAACCAATTATCTCCAGCTCCAAAACACATTCTGTAATAATTCAAGTCTTTGTGGGATTGATGCTTTTATGTAGACATTCCTGTTCTCCAATAATGAGGCCTTGGACACAGCTAGCAAGTGAATGCTGTGACGAGAAAGATAATGACAACGCTACTTCTGTTTGAATTATTGATTTTTTTTTTGGTCAACACTGCTTCAATTATTGACGCATATGGATAATTACAATTTACAAATAGCTTATTTATATGTTATTTAAGTACATATTTCCATTTTATATGATTTTATATTATGGATTAATGAGTAAAAGCCAAATCACTAATAATATATAGTTTAGTCGGCCATATGATATGATCGACAGCTGCCATACCTTACCAATTAATTTTAAGCAAGATTTTTAATTTGTTCACATTAATTATATGCATACTTTACCAACTTCCCCCATAACTTACCAATTAATGTGAAGCATGTGCTATTCTTATTAAAAAATACTATCAGCATATATGAAGCATGTGCCTTGTGCTTTTTTAGTTGAATTTCCTTTTTTTTTTTTTTAACTTAACTCAAATATTTTTATACCTTTTTAAATAAGAGATTAATTATATTCGAGTCAAAATATTCTTTGTGATAAAATTCTCTTCAACTATATATATATATATATATATATTAGTTATACATACCATACTCTTGCTTTATCATACTTCAGGCATACACTTCTTTTTTAGGTATCATTTTGTAGCTTTCTGCTCCTAATTTTTTTTAATTTTTCTCTTCTTGCAAAACTTGAATATAAAATTGCTTATTCAAAAAATTAATCATATTTTAACATATCTTTTATTTTTAAAAAAGAAATTTATAAAAAATTCATTTATTTTTTACTTTTTTTTTTCTTTATAAGAACAACACCAAATCATATAGAATAAAAATAGCCCTATTAAGATTGGTATGTTGATTGCTAGCTAGAGTTCCATAAAATTTTATTGGCATCGTCAGTCATAATTTGACTTTTGAAAGATAATATGTGAACGTACGTAAATTACAGGATAATGACTAAAAAAACTAAATTATTAGAATAAAATTTTAAGGCTAAAACGTTGTGCTTGACCGAACTGATTTTGTATTATTGATATTTAATGATTGAATATTTAAATATTTAATAAATATTAATAATTAGTATTTTAATTTAAAAATTAACACTAAATTTTTAAAATTAATTTTTTTAGCATTTGAATATAAAAATTAACGTTTATAATTTCTTGTTTTTAATATTAATTTTATATTTATCATTTTATAATATAATCACCTCATCTTCAGCCGCACGTTTTTGAATTGAATGGTCCATAATTTCCGATATCACGTGGCGTGTGGGTAACTCAATAATTGTGTCTGGTCAGCATAGACGGCTGCATTGGGCACTCCCGCATTTTGCTAAATCCAAACCCCCTCTTATAATTTTTACGTATTTTGAAAATCTACGAATAAGCCAATTTTATTTTCCTCACAATATCATTGAAGATGAAGCTGCCACGTAACTTTCTAGATATGGAAATTTCTGTATTTTGAGTTACATTATATATATATATATATATATATTACAATTCAATGCGACTTATTTTTCTATAATTTTCATAATTTAAATGATAAAGCTGCTATGTAACTCTCTTAATATTGAAATTTTTGTATTTTGGGTTACATTATATGTGTATAGTAAATGCAATATTGCAATGTAATGCAATATATATTTTTATAATTTTCACACCCCAACTAAAATATGATTTTAGCATATATAGACATAACTTAGTGATTAATTATATTTTTTCAGTAAAATTTTAAGTTCAATATTTCCTCTCTAAGTTAAAAAATGAACTAAAATATGGTCTTAAATCAAAGTTTTCAAGTTAAATTACTAAATTTAATATCTTTAAATTTATTTATTTGACAAATCTATTTTTTTTGTCTGTGCACAAAACTTTTAAAGGAAAATAATTCATAGATGATTATCAAAAAATCAAAGAATTGTAGTATGATATGAACTCAATTTTTTAATTGCAAAAAAAAATAAAATTTGGGGTATGATTAAATAAATATTTTAATATAAAAATTTTAATAATTAAAATAAGAATTGAACTACTTTCTTGATTTTTTTTCTTCAAATAATCTTAAAAAAAAAGATCACTGAATTAATAATTCAATAAGATATAAAAAGTAAATCTAAAAATGAAAATGATAACAAGTGCCTTTATTAGTTTTTTAAAAATTATTAAACTTTATTTTTCAAATATTTACAATGTAAAAATAATTTATATTGACCATCCCATGATCTCAAAAAAAAAAAAAAAGACCATAATATATGAGCCGTAAAGCATATGATCTCTTTAATTTCTTTCCCTTTTTTTTTTTTTATGTTAACAAATAGATAATCCCAAAATGAAGAAGCATCTAACTTCAACTTGTGGCTATCATTTATTAACAAGGAGTGCTCTTTTAGCAAAAGTAAAAGCTTCGGAATTTTTAACTCATCAGTTAGATCACCTTCTCTCCCATATATAAATTTGTAAGAAGCCTTATGATATGGGCATAAAAACTCATATCACCTAAAGAATATAGTCTACATCTTCCAATACTATGAAGAACACCAATGGCTCCTCCTACCCTCCACAATACCACAAAAGCTTAACACCAAAAGAAGATTTAGTCATTAGCAGTAGTCATTTCAAGGAAGATAAATCTGTGATGAGATCCCATCATGTTACAGAAAGTAAACCAGCTGCAGCCAGACAACTAAAGCTAGAGAAAAATCCATCCATGGACATAAATGAAAGCGCTGAGGCATTCATCAAGAAATTCAGGCACCAACTTCTGATTCAGAGGCTTGAATCCATCGAAAATTATGAGCAAATGCTAGCAAGGGGTCTTTAACTTGTTACTTGTTTCCTCTCTCATATTTACACAATGTTTTGGAGAGTAAGCATGTACTATAAAGAATACTAATAATTAATTATGTTATATCATAACTTAATTGGTTATGAGCATTTCTTGGTTTTCTTGTAGTATTTACGTATGGAAGGATTTGAATGTTTCTCTTTTTCATTTCATTTATTGATGCAGACTTTCTTCAATCTTTTTTTGCTTCTTGATCTCAAGTATTTGTAATCATAGTTTTCGTTTGTCAAATCTTTTAGGAAATAGTAAAAATTTGGCTTTAATATCGAAATTTTATATTATTAATATACATTTATAAATATGCAATAGTATGTTAATCATTTTACATTTTAAATTAAATGTAAGATGCATAACATTGAATACGGTATAAAATATACTAAGAATTTAGTTATAAAAATTATAAAAATGAGTTAATATAAAAATAATATTTTGAGTTATATTTTAAATATTATAGTACATATTATACGGATCAAAAAAATAATATTTTGAGTTATATTTTAAATATCATAGTACATATTATTCGGATCAAGTCACATTAATTAATATTTTAAATTAATCAAATAATATTTTATATAAAAATCTAATTTTTGGTTATATTTGATAACTTTTAAATTACTACATAATTAATGATAATTACTATTTAGTATGAATATTAAATTATTAATATTCAATACTATAGTTTTATCCTTTTACGTTGAGTTTTTTATTTATTTTTAAATTGAATAAAAATTATTTCTCAGAGTTGCAGAAAGTTATAAAAACCTCTTTTATAATTTTATAAGTTTTAGCAACTTAATTTTGTCTTGTGAAAAATAAATTCAAAAAAAATTTATCTTTCACAATGACTATAATTTTCATAATTTTAGTAATAAAAATAAAAAATCAAAATCAAAATTCAAACTAAATAGAATTAATTTTTATTTTCCTTTATGATCTCTCAAACAAAAAAAAAATCAATTCAATTATGGTGATCTAAGAAATGTAAAATGGCATTCCATTTGAACAAACACGTTGAGATATAGTGAATTTAAATTTATATTTCAAATAAAAAATTTAAAAAAATTAATATTTTATCTAAATTGGACTAATATAATTCATTTGAAGAGATGTGCTAGATATCTTTTTTTTATTACTTTCTCTTTATCTTCTTCTTATTATAGTGACATGTGACATAATTTAAATAGTATTATGATTATATTTTTTAACTGTAAAGAAAATTTATATTTTAGATCATGTCATTTTAAGGAGTGAAATAAAAATAAATAAAGAAGAAGTAAAGAGAAAGTAATAAAAAGAAGGCATCTAATCCTTTTCTTCATTTAAAAAGCCAGTATATCTATACATAAAAATTTCATGAGATTTCATTTATAAATGAACATGAAACATATATATTAAAAGAAAATCCGGCCAAAGTCAGGAACTGCAAAAATTTAGTCATTGTCTTGAGGAAATGGTTCAATTAGTCATTGTCCCCAATCCTCCATTCTCGACACAGGTACCTAACATTAGTAACCTGCCATTTTTATCTGGTGCTCTAAAGATCCAGGTGATGGATATATAAAAGAAATAGATTGGCACTCTTATACATTTCTCTTATTCTCAAAATTTCAGGATCTATGTAATAGATATTTATTTGAAATGAATATAGATTTGAATTTAAATTCGATGTAATGTTTTTTTATTTTTTATAATTCTTAGTTTGAAATTTAAATTTAAATTTATAATCAAGTCTTTTTTTTTTTTTGGATGTAAAAGAGCACTCTATCTATTAGGAGTGTTCAAAAATAACCCAACTCACTATATTTGACTCAATTCAAATAACTAACAATTAAACCAAGGTTTTATAAGTGTTCATACATTATGTTAATTTGAATTTTTTTAAATCACCCACAATTAAATCACTATTTTATATGTATTAATAAATTATGTCGATTTGAATTTTCTCAAATCATATTTTATGAATTGGATTGAATGTTATATATGTCAATTGCAAACCAACTTGATCCAACCATCCCTATTTTAATTGTAGTTGATAGTTTTAATGTATTTTATTTGAAGGCTAGAACTTATATTATTAGACTAGTTGCCAGTTTTTTTTTTAAATATTAAATTGGATGAAATATCTTTTTTTTTTTTATGATTCTTAGTTTGAAATTTAAATTTAAATTACAATCATATCAATTTTTTTTTGAAGAGTTTTTTTTTTTTTTTTTTTTTTTTTGAAGAGCACTCTATCTATTAGGAACGTTAAAAAATCATCTAATTAACTACATTTGATTCGATTTATTATCCACTATTAAATCACGATTTCATAAGTGTTCAAATATTATGTCAATTTGAAATAGTCATTTTATGATAGGATTGAATGTTATATATGTCAATCGCAAACCAACTCAAATGTATTTTAATTGAAGGCTATAACTTATACTGTTAGACTAGTTGCTATTTTCAAAAAAACAATATTATTAGATTTAAACCTTTTATATGATTTTGGTTTTCTTTTTTAACAATAATGATATCTTATTCATAAATTAAAAAATATAATAAAATATTGAGTGACTTGTTATGTAAAGTTTGGTAGACTATTTAAAGGATTGTTTTATTAAATTTCATAGATTGTTTTATTAAATTTCATATACTATTTAATAGATTATTTATCAACTTCTATTTTTATTTTGTTATTTTAATGTGTTTTTAATAAATCATTTGATGAAAATGTTATTTTTTTATAAATTTATTAGTCACGGATAACTAGTCATCTGCACAATCTTTATTTATTTGATAATTATGTATACTGTTAATAAAGTTTTTTACTTATTAAATTAATAATTTATTTCACTTATAATAAAGAGCTATTTTAATAAAAAAATAAAATTACTAATCTATGACAATTTTTTATTTATCTCATGATTTCTTCACAAATTTTGATACTTTAATCTCTTAATATGCAAAATGCACGTAACAGAAGTATTTCATTGACACAAGAATTGCCATTGCGTTACATCTGCATTTGTCTTATTACCATCACCCCCATATTTATTATAGATATACAAAGTTTTGCTGAAACTAGTAACTAGTAGTACTGCTAGTCTTCTGCTGGACCACATGGGGAATCTGCTGATTATGCTGCATCATCTGGAGATTCACTCGAGAGCAAGCCCTTGCCATCTCTCCGGCTAGAGGAACCACTGGTAGATTGTCACAATTGCATATCTCAATCATGAATCCATCTGGGTCATGGAAAAACAATTGGTCTACATGTATCCCACCTTCCTCCACCATTGCCCTCACATGGTTTATTCCCATCTCTTTTAGTTTCTTCTCCACTGCTCCCATGCTCTCACACTACACAAAATTTCATCTTTTACCATGTTTATATATGCATTTCTTCGATCTATCATTCTTAGAAAATATATATATATATATATATACACACACACACACACACACAACAAATCTTGAAAAATAATTGATTGATGATTAATAAGAGCATATAAACACACAGATATATGCCAGAGTTTTCGACATATACTCTATTCAATGAAACTAGCCTCAATCTATAAATCTAAGGCGACTTGTCAAATTATATGTAATAACAACTAGTCAAATAGGAAATAAGCAAAGAATCCATAACTCCAATTGAACTAACCATTCATTCACATTGGAAACGTTTATTTGATTGATGATTAAACGAATATATAGACATAATTGTAAGAACAATATCCAACTAAGCTAACCCCAACTTGTATAGTGTCTATCTAAGGCAATCTATCAAATTATTTGCACCACCACCTAGTCAAATATAGTATCATTTATCAGAAGTCACTTTGATATTTCCTCAATTCTCCACTAGACAACTTCCTCTGGGAATCATGCCAAAAGACGCAAGTTAAGAAGACAGCAAAACCCAAATTGTCTTCCACTAACAGCTAGTAAACACTAAGACAATATGGTGATGGTCCCTTCTCCTGTACGTAATTCTGATGGTAATGAGAATATTAAGATTGATTGGCTTAGCTTTAAAGAAAGAGACAAACTGTCTTATGAATACCAAACGTTCTTGACCTTATACTGTACACTATAGCTCACTAGACTATTCCAGAACTTGACAATCAGAAGGCTTATTGTCACATTGATCATATTCAATTAAATTTTCCAAACAGTCATCAATTACCCAATAAGCAAACAGTCTATTTGGTTAGTCAAAACTCCGGAATCATCAAACAATTATATACAAGTTAGAACTTGTTCAATTAAGAGTAAGGTTATCTATGCAATAGTTCAATTCATACACTACAGAATAGAAAAACTAATCATATTAATTACTGTTTATTATAAGATTCCTCCAAAGTTCATTAAAATGTCCTATGCAATAGTTCAATTCATAAAAAACAGAATAGAAAAACTTGATTTTCAGTTGCAGTATCATATTTTGTCCTTAGTTACTGTTTTATTATAAGATCCTCCTGAGTTCATTAAAATGTCAGTATCATTTTCTTTTTTCTGTAAGTCTGTATGATTAATCCATATGATACCTGAAACACCAAAAGGAATAATAATAATAATAGATACAAATTCAAAGAAAATCGAATTAAAAGCTTAAAAGAACAGAACACAGTGTGATTGATTGAAATTATTTACCTGGAAAGAGATATGATTGTCCTTGGGATTAATTTCAGTTTTCTTAGGCATCTTTTCTGGATCTTCTGATTGCAATAAATGAATTCCAATTCCATAGCCAAATAGCCTACACACATATAACAAATAACAGCACAAATCACATTAAGACCAAACTAACCAAAATCCCAGTCAATAAAAACCCATAAACTAAGAAACAAACTTGTCAGTTTTCTTGAACAATAACCAAATCCATTTTCTTGAAATCTTTATGTCATCAAGTGTTTCAATTTAAAGGGTGTATTTACAATTAATTACCAAGCTCCATCAAAATCAAAAGATCCTGGCCTCCTAACAGGCACAAAACCAAGAACATTTTGATAGAAATCAATGGATTTTTCAACTGATTTGCACAATAGGGAGATGTGATTCAAGGACTTGAGATGAAGAGGATTTCCCATATTCTCCTTCATTATTACTTCCCCAATCAAGAAAATGATCAAAACAAACTCCAAGAATTCAAGAAACCACGAAGAAACGAAGAAAATTTCTTGAAACCAAATAAATGGGCTATTAAATTATCAGAGATCCAAAAAGGAAAGAAATCGTCAAGGAAGTCACGGATTCAAAGATAACAGGCAAGAAATTTCAGTATGGAGCCGGTGGATATTTATAGGATAAGAAGAGAGAGGGAGCAAGGTAGTGCATTCAATTGTACCACGTGTCGCTCAAGTGACGTCTTATAGTAGCATTATGACACGTAAATCCCTGTGCTGACTAGGATTACCACCAATCGTTATCGAAACTAGATCGTAGACACGCAAGCCCCGCATTAGTATAGCGAGGTTTGTATATATTTGGTCGGGGTGTGGGCTTGTATTACACGTAACCACCAGTTAGTAGAGTTATAGTTCCTACCTTGATTTAAAAACTTAATTTCAACTCCTTAAAAAAAAATTATTTAAATTTGATGTGATTCAAAAAAATATCAAATAATTTAAATTTAATTTAAAAATTTTAAGTTAATTAAAATTAATATGATCTTAATTGATTTTAATTTAAAAATTAATTTAAACTATTTAAATTAAATTAAAAATATTTAAAATTTATTTCAAAATTAAAATAATATACTTTAAATTGACTCAATTTGAAATATGATATAATTTTTTTGACATTTTATCTTGATAATTCAATTCAATTTATTGATAAGGAAAAAAAAATCCAATTTGTTCACAACTTGATATAATCCAACTCAAATCTACTTAAAAGTGAACATAATCCAAAATCAATTCAACTTAAAAACGAATAATCCAAATTTAACTTGATTCAATCCACCTAATCCAACTTCGTTACCACCTTTACCAACCACCATAACACCATCTGTATATTTTTTTAGGGTTTTTGCTGTTTATATCATTCAAATTATATGTCAAGTTGGAGTTACCATACTAATTTTTTTTTTCCCCATTAAAGTTGCTACATGGATTTGATTTGGATTTTTTAATTATTAGATAAAAAGTGGATATTCTAGTTTTAATTTTATTAGAAAAAAAATGTATTTTGGTTAGATGTTAAAAGAAAAATCTAAAAAAAGGAAAATTACATTTATGACAATAAAATAAAATAAAATTTTTTATAGTTAGTATTTCTCATGTTTGTGTGAATTTATGCGTTTGCATTGTATATTTTATTATTTTTCCATTGTTAATATCATTGTTGTTAATATTATTATTCTCTATTTAGTAGACTGTGATTTGTAGTACTTTTTACAAAGTTAAAATTGAATCAAAAAGTAAATTATTTAAAAGCTATAGAGAAAGCTATATAAATTATGAATTTAATTTCTTTATTATCCATACGAGAAGTATCTATAATTAATTAAATCGAAATGCATGTACCTTTTTATTTTGAAAAAGAATGATCTATTTATATCAGTACATGTACATGCACTCAATTAATAATGTAATAATATTAATTTAATTTAAATAAAATATGAACATTTTTACATATTCAAAAATAAGTGTGAAAATAACTGTAAATAAGTGATTATTTTATGCTTCATTATATTATTGAATTAAATAATTATATATACTTATGACATATTTGATTAATGTTATAAACTAACTTTATTTCTAAAAATAAACCCTAAAATACTTCAAAAAATAAAAAAAAAACCTGATTATGTGCTACAATATAGACTAACCATCATTTTTAAAATACTTCAAAAAAAAAAAAACATCATTTTTTAAAATAAAAATGAGAGATTTTCTACTTGTACAATCGAATAGAAGGTGTACACGTTACACGTACACATGATCAGTTATTATTTTAGTTTTTCTCAATATTCTAATATTAAATTCAGACTAAATTGATCAATTTTTAATTTGATTAATTTTTTATTTTTTAAAAATATATATAAATAATATTTAAAATATTTACAAATTTTAAAAATAATATAATAAAGTAATATAAATATTTGTAATATTTAAATTTTGAGTATAATAATATAATTTTAAGAAAATTTTTAAATTTTTTTATAAAATAATGCAATTTTAAATTGAATTAATTTGATCAAATTTTAATTTTGGTTGATTTTTTTGAATTTAATCATTTTTTATTTTAACTTTTTATTAATAAATTTTGAATATTGAATCTAATCAAATCACTAACTTACTTTTAATTTTATTGATTT
>CATIWR010334878.1:0-12369 GCA_949677035.1 Omphalea diandra | reverse complement strand
ATTGGTCTAAGAAAAATATCCTGCCGTGAGCTAATCTTTCTTTTATTTTTCTTTTGACGAAAGCCGTAATTATGAACATTCTTTTGCATAAAGGATATTTATAAAGGGAATGAATGAGAGTTCTACGGTTAAGAATCTTTTATTTTTGTATTATAAGCCACATAGTTAACTACAAGATTATGAGTTTAATAATATCCTCTAAGAATAGAAAATCATTTTTAAAAAAAAAAAAAGAAAAAAAGAAAGGAATATAAAATCAGCAGTTGTCACTCTCGTCTTGTCCTTTCCATTCATATTGGTTTCATTTTCATATCATTGATTGTCTGTGACACACTCTACCAAGCCGCTAACATTTTTTGGCTGCTTCCTTTTAAATCCGATAAAAATTACTTACGTGGTTGTTTTGTATTTGTATTAAACATCATCAATTTTGGTAGATGCCCAAATTGATTCATAAGTTGAAATTCTTTATACGTTTCTTAAACTATATCGATATCCATATAATAAGATAGAGACTGACTTGCATGTGACTTTCTTTTTTTTTTTTTTTTTTTTTCCGTGAAAACAGAAAAGCTTTATTAAGTAGCCAACAAACCAATATCCTTTACATGTATGTCTAAAGCATAAACAGGCAAAGAAGCTAGATTCAAAGCATGCTTTGCTTGAGCTGCTAAAGCATGAGACTGATTTGCATGTTACTAGTTTCAAATTAATGTTAATATCATAATAATTTAATTAACTTTATAATTAAATATTATTGTAATCTTAATCAAATAGTAAGATGAAATTGTATAAAAATAAGCACTTAATTATAAAATATTTTCCTCTCAATTAGAGGTAGTAGTTTTAAATCCGATCAGCACTCACTTGAAAAAATTTACTTGAATTTGAATAAAAAATTTTCAAATCAAATTCGACTTGATGAATTTAAATTCTATTTCAGTCCAATTAATATGATCTTAATTCACTTTACAGATCGATTGGAATGACTTAATTTAATTTATTAAAAATATCTAAAATTTATTTAAAATTTATAAATATTTTCTTTATTTTTAATTATTTATTAGTTTAATTCAATTATTCATTTTTATTACATATAGTCATTTGCTTAAAAACTAAATTATATTTAGTTTATTAAGTATTTAAATAAAAATAAAAAATTTAATGAAGTTCTGTTTATATGAAATATGTTTAATTAAAAAATAATTTTAATAAATTATGAGAAAATATCATATAAAAAATAAACACTTTAAATGAACATTTTAAAAATATATATTTTTTTAAAAAGTGAATAATACATGACCTAAAACTCAATTCAAAATCTTTTATTTATGTAAATCCAATTTAAGTTATTAAAACTATTTAAAATTTATTTAAAAATAAAAATTTTCTTTATTTAATTCTATGTAAATTTTATTCAATTGCTTATTCTCATTATAGATAGTCATTTACTTAAAAAATTATATTTAATTTGTTAAGCATTAAAATGAAAATGAAAATGAAAATTTTAATCAATTTTTGTTTATGTAAAATTTACTTGATTAAAAAATAATTTTTACAGAAAATTATTTTTCTTAATAAATTATGACAATATTGCATAAATAATAAATAATTCAAATGAATATTTTAAATTTTTTTTTAGAAAAAGTGAATAATAAGTTATCTGACTTGACACAAAATATTATTTTTAAGGATAAATCCAAAACTTGAATGAAAATCCTTTTTCTATACAAATTGATTTTAATTATTAAAAATATTTAAAACTGATTAAAAATTAGAATAAAATATTTTCTTTATTTTTATTTCTATATGAATTTAATTTAATTGTCTGTTTTCATTTTCTATAGTCATTTACTTAAAAAATAAATTATATTTAATTTATTAAATATTTAAATAAAAATAAAAATTTTAATCAAATTTTGTATATATAAAATCCACCTGATTAAAAATATAATTTTTTAAAATTTTTTTGTAATAAATTGTGAGAAAATATCACATATATGGCATAAATAATAAAAATTTTAATGGACATTAAAACAAATGAATAACAAATCACTTGGTTCAAAGTATCATTTTTGAAGGGTGAACTCAAACTTGATGCGAAATTTTATTAGCACGTAAATTTTATGAGTGACTCGAACTTACATGAAATCCAAACAATTCTACCCAAAAAAATAACATGATATAAAAGTAATCTAGTTCAAAAACAACTTAACTCAAAATAACTTGTTCCGACCAATTTGCAACCCTTGTTCTCAATATTGAAATGTTTTTGATGATCTTTTTGATCTTCAAAAATGATCAATGACCTATTGAGAGATGAACAAACGTGAACTATATGAGATTATATTTCCTACACTCACTTCGATACTTAAATTAGCAGAGAAAAAAACTTGATAGCTTGGTAGATTGATTGATATCTATACCCCTAGCAAAAACAGACATTTGTTGTAGAGATGATTGGTATTTATAACTTTATGTCCTAAATCAATTCTAATAGTATCAAGAATAGTATTCATTAGTTTTATTTTTAATATTTCAGAATATTGAGAAAAATTTATACTACGTAACCGCCTGTCATTCTTCAAACATTATTCATTCTTTGTCCTTTAGTAAAATTTTCAAACAGTGTACCTGCTCGGTTGTCTAGTGTTTGATTATTCAATATGCTTGTTCGATTTCGAAGGACATATAGACATAGAAAATTGTATGTTTGTAAGACACGTGTTTATTAATAAAAAATTCAACTCGATGAACACTATCAATTATCATTATTTTGTTTATAAGTACTGAGGTTGGTAAGTATCTGCGCTATATTTCTGGAGCTACATTTTTTGCTTGATTTAGGTCCAATGAGTCTGTTCAATTTTTGTGTGGGAGTATGCATGGGCTATTATTCCTATTTAGCACATAGAATGAGAGGGGCTCTAGTCCCCATTTTTTTTTTCTTCATTTTGATCCTTTAATATTTCATAATATTTTAGAATAATTACATACTTTGGCCCGTTTGAATTTTTTACTTTTAAGTTTTGACCTGTACTTTTAAAATAATATTACACTTTACCTTCATTTCTATCTTTTGAACCAAACCCAGCCAAACTCTTTCATCTCTTAAAAATTTGAGTTGTTTTATTTTATTTTATTTTTAATTTTTTAATACATTAAAATAAATTTCTATACTAAAGTGAATGTATAAGATAAATGCAAATTATATTATCCAATTAAATGAATTACATAATAATTATTATAATAAAACTTTGAAATATTTTATAAAATTTTAAATTCAAGTACTACTTTATTTGGCATGAGAATTATAAAAAAATAAAGTTTGATGATTTTATTTTTGCTCAATATTTTAATATAAAAATAATAAATATAAACTATATGATAACTATAGTCATAATTTTCTAATTGTTACTTATTTTTAATCCATCTTTTTTTGAAAAAAAATAATGTCAAAATTTTTAATATACAAGATAACATAGAAAAGTAATAACTGATATTTTAAGTGAGAAATATTAAATATCAGTATATTGTTCAATAGTAAATTTTTATAATCGAATAAAAATTATTAACACGATAACATTAAAATTAAAAGAATTGAAAATTCAGAAATTTTGTATATATGGAGACTAGAGATAAATGAAAATTTATATAAATCATATAAGAGCAAAAATATTAATTTAAATAATATTTAAGACATAGAAATATTGATCCCTTAAAATCTCATCTTGCATCCGTCCTGTTTAGTGTACGTAGATGATATTCAATTTTAAAATTGAAAACAAACAATATCGCAATGACAGTTCCACAAAGAGCACCATTATTGACCCTCAGAAGCAGCAGCCATCAGGAACTAATGGAGCCCTAACTGTAAAAAATTTGAATTATAGACAAGCTTGAATTGAAGAATGATGTGCAATATTGGGGCCTACATACAACGATTATTTTTCAGCCAACGCTGGCTCCTTAGTAGGGCTCACTATTGGAATAGTCTTTTGGGGTTCTTATGGATGCCGAACAAAGCTAATTTTTAGAGTTCTACAATTATTGTGTATAAAGATATTATTGTACAATTGACTTCAACGATAGCATAATAATTCTCATTTCGATTGTGGCTACTATAGGAAGACATCAATGATGGGTTTGGTGAATTATATTTAAGAGAGAGAGAGAGAGAGAGAGAGAGAGAGTTGGGAGGAGGAGATGTATCTCTAATCCTCAGATATATTTAGAGCCTGTGTGCCACACGCTAATTAATATTATTTCAAATTCAATTTTACATAAATAATTGTTATTTATTAATTATTTATTTAAAATAAAAATTTTATATTTGTGAAACTGATTATTTGAAATTTAAATAATTAACATTATCATATAAAAGTATTTAATTAAAATAACTAAAATGAAAATAAAAATCATTAAAAGAAATTATAAAATAATAGGTAAATAAAAGTATGAAACTTCACATATTATGTATTTTTAAAATAAATATTATTTTCTTAATAACATATTTTGTATGCATATCTATTTTATTAAAATTTATAAAATAATATTTTAAATTATAAACGTGCCAAATGTGCAGCTATCAACTAATTTATTTTTAGGCTATGTACATATTTACTGGCGTGTCCCACATACACATATAAATAGGTGTTGGACTGTCACAAACATTGAAATTTAGGTACTAGGAGTTAGAATTTGATGAGTTTGTTTTTATTAAAAGCTCAATAGTAAAATGATGCATTAGGTCTACTTTTAATTATTTGTAAAAGCAGTTAAGTTAACATTTATCTTATAGACAAAAGATCTTATTTCAATTCCTTAGTATTTAACATAAGAGTAGGATTGTATTTTTCAATGAAGTGTTATTTACACATTATTATTTATTAATATTAAAATTTTGAATTAACTTGCTGTATTTGTGTGTAATTATTATTAATAATTTTATTAATTTTTTAAATTTAGATTATATTTATTACTACATTTTATAATTCTTATAATTTTTTTAACTGAAATCTTTATTTCATATTAAAAACAAAGTAATATGCAGCTGGCTTAGGGTCTTACTTAACCAAGGAAAAATAGAATGATTGCATGCTGCAGCAAGGATAACGAACATAAAATGATCGGAGCTTGTTGCCCTTGGTCTTCCTCCAGGAAAATAATAATTAGGTTATGTTGATATCTGTGACTAGGCCTACCAAATATTATTATTTTTTTTAACTTTCCTTTTCTTTTTCTTTTTTTTCTTGTACGTGTAACATTAGTTATGTTTATAATTATGTACCGAATAACTATGATAAAAAATTACTTATTGATTTATATTTTAAATTTTTATGTGATATCATTTGAAGTTAAAATTTATTAAATTTAAATAAAAGAATCAATCGAATAAATAATATTAAATATTTTATAATTAAAAATAAAATTAATAGATTATATATATATATATATATATATATATATATATATATAACAAATGATTATCTATGGATTTTTATTTTTAATTTTGTGTAATATAATTTTAAGAAAAAATTATTAAATTTAAATAAAGTAATTCATAATAATTTATTATATTATTGCTACTAGCCTTTATACCCTCAAAGTTTTAAACAATTAATGGAGTTAATTTAACTCTTAGTTTTCTATTTGAAATTTTTATTTTTTAGAATTTTTTAATTTTATGCGTTGAAGTTGTTTAAAATTTTTATTTTCTAAATCCTCTATTCAAAAATTTTTTATTGTATGATTTTAACTTTGTGTTTTGAATTTTCCTGTTTATATATTTTTTAATTTTCTATTTAGATGTCTTTTTTTATATATTTTTTAATTTTCTATTTAGATGTCTTTTTTACATGCAATTAATTTTCATAATTTTCTATTTAAAAATTTTTATATGATAATTTTTTATAATATAATATAAAATAATGACATGTAATTTATATGATGCATAATTATGTGATAAGTGAAAATAATTATTTAAAATTAATTATGAGACTGAAACTAGGCTGAAATTAATAATATATATTGATATTAAAAACTGATTGATTAAACTAAAAAACTCTTAATTGACAACTATCAGCTAGAACTTCTTTATTTCATATTTATTAAATATTTAAATTTATATTTTTCACAGTTTGCCTCAATTTTTTTTATGAGAAAAACAAAGGAGTGTTAGGTGATAGGTGATAGTTGTGAATTTATTATTCAAAAGCCGATTTGGTTCTTAGTTCAACTACTCTTTATTTATTATTTAATTTTTTTTTTCTATTTTCTGGTTGAAATAGTAATTAGTGTTACTCTCGATCTTACTTGTGCTTAATTCTTTTTAAAACATTTTTTTTCAGAAAAAGCAAACAAATTTTGTCTCCAACACATTATAAAAATTTCTACACAATATTTAGTAAATTTTTAATTTAATTGTACTAAAATTATCTCTAAGATAAAAAAAATTTTAAATTTTATTAATAAATTAGATTATTTGAAAAAAATTAATAAATTACAATTTATTAATAAATTTTATTAATAAAAATTATAATTTATTAATAAATTTTATTGAATAAATTACAAAAAAAGTAGATGATCATTTATTTTAAAAAAATTTAATAGAATTAGTATTTAACTAAAAAATTAATAAATTATAATTTTTCTCACTTTATCCTTTTTTATGTCATTTTATATTTTTTCAGTTATTTTTATAAAACACTTTACATTAATCAATTATCAACTACAATAAAATTATCAGTTAATAATTAAATAATCAATTAGTAACTCGATTACCAATTACTTCTTCTGTAACTCGATTACCAATTACCAATCAATTAGTAACTCGATTACCAATTACTACAATAAGTAAATAAATAAATGAAAAAATTCTATAACTAAAAAATTACATTTCATAAAATCGAGTAAAATGCGGTTTAACATGATTACTGTTATCATTAAAATCACATTGGATTTCCTAAATTTTTTATAAACACAAAAATAAATAAAAAATTAAAAATTAAATAAAAAATACAGATAATAAATAAATAAATAAATATATAACATAATTATTTATTAATTTTAATTTTTAATTTTGTATAATATAATTTTAAGAAAAATTTATTTAATTTAAATAAAATAATGGATAACAATTCATTATACTATTGCTGCTAGCCCTTATACCCTCAAAGTTTAAAACAATAACTAAATTAATTTAACTCTTAGCTTTCTATTTGGAATTTTTACTTTTTAGATTTTTTTAATTTTATGCTTTGAAATTGTTTAGAATTTTTATTTTTTAAATTTTCTAATTTTGTATTCAAAAATTGTTTATTGTATGATTTAAACTTTGTGTTTTAAATTTCACTACTTATATTTTTTAATTTTCTATTTAGAAATTTTTTTATATAACAATTAATTTTTATAATTTTGTATTTAAAAATTTTTATATGATATTTTTTATAATATAATATAAAATAATGACATATAATTATATAATGCACAATTATGTGATAAAATCAAAAATAATTCTTTAAAACTAATTGTAAGATTGAAACTATACTGAAATTAACAATATATATTGATATTAAAATATTGATTGATTAAACTAAAAAAACCCTTAATTGACAACTATCAGCTAGAACTTCTTTATTTCATATTTATTAAATATTTACATTTGTTATATTCTTCACAGTTTGACTCAATTTTTTTTTATGAGAAAAACAAAGGAGTGTTCAGTGATAGGTGATAGTTGTGAATTTATTATTAAAAAGCCGATTTGCTTCTTAGTTCGACGGCTCTTTATTTATTATTTAATTTTTTTTCTATTTTCTCGTTGAAATAGTAACTGTCTTAAATGCGCTTAATTCTTTTTAAAGCTTTTTTTTTTCAGAAAAAGCAAATAAATTTTGTCTCCAACACATTATAAAAATTTCTACACAATATTTAGTAAATTTTTAATTTAATTGTACTAAAATTATCTCTAAAATAGAAATTTTAAACTTTAATTTTAATCGAAATTAAATTAAAAAATTATAAGAAATAAAAATTTGAATAACACAGATTTACTTATAATTTTTTGTTCACATGTAATAACCTTTTTTTTTTGTGGCCTGGAAGATGGGTAAGGTCATTTTATATTCATAGCTGGCAATCATTTTTTTTTAAATATAAATTCAGCTCTACCACTTGTTTCTGATCTGAAAAATTTACGCATATTCTTTTTTTTTTTTTTTATTTTTGAAAAAGGCTGAGTCAGCAGCTGAATACACTTGCATATATTTATATTTATGCATATATTTAAAAGATCACTGTCCGATTTTGGCTTCATTTAACGTGATAAAATTAAATTATAATTTAATTTAATTTAATCAATAAATTTTACTGAATAAATTAAATTATTTGAAAGAAAGTAGATTATAATCTATTTAAAAAAAACTAATAGAATCAACGTCTATATAAAAAACTATTAAATTATAAAATTTTTCTTGTTTTATCCTCTTTTTATGTTATTATATATGTTTTAATTACTTTTATCCAATACTTTTATATTAATCAGCTATCAATTATAATAAAATTATCAGTTAATAACTAAATTATCAATTAATAACTCAATTATCAATTACTTTTTTCAAATAATTTTTTTTAAATATATATATATATAATAGAGCAAAGTGCAATGTAACACCATTATTACTATCATTAGCATCACGTTCGATTTTGTTTAGTTAATTTCTTTTTTGTTTTTTTATTATAAACTTTGAATAAATAAAATATAAGATACTTTTAAGATAGTATTTAGTTGATGTAATTTATATTATACGTTCTGTTATTCATATTTAAAATAGCAAATGGGTGGAGAAGTGATATCAATAACACGTTGCCTCTTTCACTATGTTTAATCATTTTTTTTTTTTGTTTCACACTTACTCAAACAATGTTGTTTCACTTAAATGAAACGATATCAGTTTGAGTAAGTGGAAAACAATAAAATAAAATAGGGGTTTTTAAAGTCCCCGTCCCCTTCCTACGCTGCCTCTCAAAAAAAAATAAAAATAAATTACACTTTCCCTGTCTTCGACTGGTAGCAACCCTCATCTATCCTCCCCTAACTCAAAATTTTTCCTTTTTTTCATTCAATCATCTCCTCCTCCTTTAAAAATATTTAAGTTATTCTTCAAATTTTAATTTTCATCAATATTTTAACCTAAACTATTAAATATTTAAAGAATTTACACTTAATTTGGATTCAATTAAATGTCAGTTTTATCATTTTTTCAAATTTTCTATAATTTTCACTATTCTCAGATTTTTATAAAAATATGTCATTCATTATGAATTGATTGAATTTAGAAATAAGAACCCTGATTTAGAAATAGGACATTTAAATTAAAAATGTATTGTAAATTGTGAATTAGAAACTCTAATTTAGAAATAGAAAATTTAGATTAAAATATATTATGAATTTTTTAATTATAAACTCTAATTGATTTTATTGTGAATTTATATTAAAATAGAAAATTTACTAAAAATAATTAATTTATTATGAATTAGAAATATAAAATTTAAATTAAAAATATATTATGAATTGATTGAAAATTTGTTATTTTGTGAATGGTGATTGAGTAACATGACTTTATTTTGATTGTTTAAATATGGTAGAATATAAAGATATTTTTTAAATGAATCCGCAACATTGAGTTTTCGAATGAGATTAATGCTTGTGAAGAAAATAATACTAGAAAAAAAATCTCATGCATAATTAAGCTTAGATGATATTATTAGTGATTTGGAATTATGTAAACCAACTAAAAAGTTTGATGTTGCTATTAGAGATCAAATCCAAAGAAAGTACTTGACTAGGATATCTTGTGAATCAATTAATCGTAATTATTTGAAAACTCATTTTGGTAGGCAATTTTATGTAAACGGATTGGCCATGATTACATAAACTAATTTTATAGTTATCTTTTGGATACTTTATAGTTGTTAAATATTTATCTAATTATATTGAAAATTTTTTATATTTGATAAAAAATGAGTTTTTTTAAAATTAATTTTTGATTCCACCACTAAAAATAAAGCCAATGACTATGATCGCCCATTTTCATTAGAAGAATATAATTTTTAAATTAATATTAATATTCTTGAAATTGACCAAAATCCTAAAAATCTTTGAAATTCTCTAAATTCTAAAAAAAATTTATAAATCTATTGTCCCCAATCTTACAGAGACTAATAATAATAATAAATCTATGGTCCCCCAATCTGACACAAAGACAAAAAAAACCAGTCCAATTTACTCTGGTGAGTGATAGCCATACATTTCCATCCGAAAAGAAAAGGTCATAAAGCATTTTCAACTACTCGTTATATGTTAGTCTTTTTAGACGCTTCGGCCGCCCTTAGATTTTTCCGTACCGTATTTCATGTGGTTTTAAAGTAAGGATGTCGCATGTAAGGATGAATTTTATTACGATAGAATTTATAATTTTTATTAAATTTAATAATATGTAATCATATTCAATATAATTATAAATAAAAAATTTATTTAATTTAATAATAAATTATTAATTAAATCATTATAAACAAGGACGAGGATGCGTCCCCAATTATAATAACATCAACACATCTTTAAAGCATGTGATTTGCGATATGTTTCCAAAAAAAAAAAAAAAAGAGCATGTGATTATTCACTGTAAGCTTTATTTTAAAATAAATACTCTATAATTCTAATTTTTTTAATTAATATGCCTATATATAATAGAAGAAATAATGAGTTATTTTAAGATTTTAAAATCTTATTCATAAATTTTAAAGTAAATTAATGTATCAAATATAAATATAAAATTTTATTTTTGTTTCATTTGTACTAGATATGCTACTGAGGCTTTGATTTAGATGTGAGTAGAGCTGTATAATTGACAGCACCACATAAGAAAAATCAAAATTAAAATTTAAATATTTAAATTAAATCAAATAAAATTTTGAAATTTAGTCAAATCAAATTATTTTAGTTTGATTCATTTTGAATTTGAAGTTTTTAGATTAAATTATAATTATTTTATATTTTAAATATTTATTTTAAAAATATACTTATATTTTATATAGATACTAATAATAAAAATAATTTATTTTTACCATAGATTAATTAAATAATATAAAATATCCTTTAAATACTAAATTTTATATATTTCAATATTTTAATAATAAATATTATAATTTCATTCTGGTTCATTTTAACTAATACTTTTTCAATCATAATTGAAATAAATCAAATTAAAATTATTTTAATTTTTAAAAAACTAAATTGAATAACATTGACCTAAAAAATAACTAGACCAAATTAAATTGATCCATCTGATTCAGTTTTTAATTTTAGTTTGGTTTTACTCGTCTCTAGCATCGATAATGGACAATAAGTGATTAGTGACTATTAATTAATAGTGAACGATTAACGATTAATTATAGTTGATTAATGAATATAAAGTGTTTACTAATTTGAGATTTAAAACTGCAGCTTGATTATACAATGAATAAAAAAGAAAATTATTTGTATATTTCAATTAATTTTTATAAAATATATAAACTGATATAAAGAAAAATATAATATTGAAAAAATGTTAAATGTTAATTTTTATATTTTAAAAATTGAAAATTTAATTTTAATATTAAGTTATATTTTATAAATACTATACATTTAAATACTGAATGCTAAAATATTATCAAATACGATAGGCAAAAAATGAGAACCATTGTCAGTTATTGTTATGTGATGCTGCTGTTCTAATAAATAATGGCATCACCGAGGCGTGAGGACTATAGTGCTTACCTGCTTATATATAACCTATCCAGCCAATTTCTCAGACAGACCACTATCCTTCTAAATTGCTTATCTCAGTTTCTCTACTCCCACCTCTCAACTTCTAGAGGATATTTCCCTCTCTCTCTTTCTCTGCACTTGAGCAGTCTGCCACATGGAAGCCATGCCTGAAGATGGGTCATTGAGAGTGGCCCTGGTAGTTGATGATGAGCAACAAAGGCTAAGATACGACCTAGGAGATTTGGAATCAAACTCCTATCAGTATACCAAAGGAAAAACCTCTTCCTTCAAGACTATTGTCAATGGACTAAATGCTTTATCAGGTTTTGATAAAAATACATTATTTAGCTAACTTCGCTTTCTTCACATTAGCACAGCTAACCTTGGTATGTTATGCCATGGATTTAGCTAACTAACTAGCGGGGTTTGCTAGAATAATTTCTTAAGTTGAATTATTTCATGGTATTGCATATTTAAAGCTAATTCTGGCTGGTGTTTGATTTTTCAGGAGTTGGAATACTTTCAACTCCATATGCAGTATCAGCAGGGGGGTGGTTGAG
>CATIWR010334802.1:0-29958 GCA_949677035.1 Omphalea diandra | reverse complement strand
ATATCATTGTCATGCTTCTACAAATCGCATGACTAAATGATCATTTATCTAATGCATATGTTCATGTGGGATTTCATATCATTTATGCAATGAATATGTTCATGTGATAATGTCAATGAATGTGGATAGGGATGTTACACTTAGTGTTTACCTCATGTTTTGTGAGAATCCTTCTAAACTTCTTCATGTTTGTGATAATGGATTGTAGTCTATTTGTCATATCGGTGATGCTTTCATTGCCTTTCATCATGAAGAGTTTCCACTCCATCATATACATCACTAACCTACAAGATTTCATAAAGATTGTGCCCTCATGGTAGCTGTCTAAGGCTTTCCATACTCATTGTGTAGTTAGGCAATGTTGAACTTTGTTAATCACTTCTATTAACATCAAGCTTCGTAGAATAACCATTGTCCATTTATTCTTACCATTAGACTTTCTATGAGCCTTCACCCATTCTTCCCTAGGAATTAACTCTTCATTACCATTTACCACCCTTGTTGGTGGCTTCCATTCCTTCGCTATAATGTCCTATGAATCCACTCCATCACTATTTAGGTAGATATGCATTTTATGCTTCTAATTCGTATATTCAAATCCATCGAGGAAGGACTTAAGGTGAGTGTGGATTCATTCTTGTGCCTTGATATTTTCTTATAAAACTAAGGCTTTATTTGAGACCTTGCTCCGATATCACTTGTTGGCCTTCATGCATCAAAAAGTAGGGGTTGAATTAGTAGGAAATCACATATAACAAAGTTTAAAAAAAGTAGTAGAAGAAGAGAGAACATAAAGATTTATAGTGTATCGGATGTTAAGAAACCCTACGTCCACTCCTTAATTCTTTAATTGGGTATTTTACTAACACTGAATGATGTTTGACAAGCTTACACCAAACTTTACAATTTTACGTTTTACAAGGCTCACACACAACCTCATAATTGTTTTCCCAACGCTTATTCTCAGCCTTTACAAAAGTTTTTATATGGCTTACTCTTAAATCCAATCCCAAAGATGTTAAAAGTCTCACACCAAACCTTATATAACTTAATCATAAAGAATAATAAAAGAGAAAGAGAGAGTTGATAAATAAATTTACAAGGGTTTGGTCACAGTAAATGCTTTTTGATTGTATTTATATCTGTTTGATGGAGTATTTATTTATTACACATACTAAAGAACTATTATAAGTAAAACTATCTCCATACCTCAAATGTTGGTGACAAAATCTTACATTTAATGCTTTTCAAACAAAACTCGTAATCGATATAGATAATTCATGATTGTGACTCAAGTTTTGCATTGGATTTTGCTTGTTCACAATTAAGATCTTTAATTATGTCTAACGACTAATACATGTGGCACTTCAGTATTGGCTCATCCAAAAATGTAACTATTGGATCCCTATAAGAAGGATTTAAGATAATAAGCATTATCAGTAGGTCACGGGTGTTACTTGGGTCACATCAGCCAACCTACACACTAGTAGTCATTATGAATTAGACTAAAGCTATAGAGGTTTGAATCTTGGGATCACAATCACTGCTAGGAGAATTGCTACTATGATTTTTAGATCTTTAATGAGTCATATGACACGTGACTTGATTTGGCTAGATGCTTGAATCCCTCTAAGGTCATTTAAAGGTAGTAGTCACAATTTCCACTATGATAATGACTGATAACTAAACTAGACAAGATGTGCCAAACTTTACTTTCAGTAACTATCACAAATTTATGAGTAGGATCATGATTTACGTAATAATTTTGATTCTTATCTATATACAACTTTCAATAAGATTATAAGTTTACTTCTACAACCAAAACACTTAAACAATATGTTAGAACCTTATAATCTATGTTTACAATATTAAAAGATAGGTTTGACAAATCTAGTCCAACATGCGAAAACTCAATCAATGATATATACTTATTTCATGATCTATCATAATCGAGCACACACATCTGTAAGATGCTCTTTAAGGTTTGAATAGGATGTTCAAATTAACCATCAGTCTATGGATGGAAAGCTATGCTAACATCTAGCCTAGTACCATAGCTTTTTATAAACCCCTCAAAAATTGAGATGTAAATAGTGTCTCCCTATTTGACATAATTGACAAATAAACTCCATGAAGATGCACAATCTCATCCACATAAAGTTGTGCTGACTTGTCCACTAAATATGAAGTTATGATTGGAATGAAGTCTGTAGTCTTAGTCAGTTATCAATATTGACTTACACAAAATCATGTTAATTAGAAGTAATAAGCAACCCAGTCACAAAGTTCATAGTTATTTTTTCCTATTTACACTCCAGGATATGTAGTGGATTAAACATACTTATAGGTTTTTGATGCTTAACCTTGACTTCTTGATAGGTATGGCATGAGATCACATGTTGGACTATATCAATCTTCATGATTTTCCACCAATACCTCTCCTTCAAATCTTGGTACATTTTAGTGGCTCTTGGATGAATGTTATAGGTGAATTATGAGCCCCTCTAATCACCTCCTCTTATAAATCATCCTCTTTAATAACACATGATCATTTGCCACAATATAAAATACGTTGCTAATCTAACATGAAATTAGTAGTGGTTCCTCACTGCATTGGCTAGTTTCACCAGTTTAAGGTCTCAATGTTGAAATTGACCAATTCTATCTATCACCAAAGGTCTAATCATTATTTGTACTAAAAACAAGCCTAGCTCTTTTAATTCTAACTCAATAATAGATGAGAGGACTTAGTGCACTTGTTGCGCAATAGGTCTCCTATATACTTGTATATGAGCTATGCTTCCCATTGACTTTCTACTTAAGCCATATGCCAAAACATTAGTTTTACCTAGATGGTTTTCTATGGTGTAGTCATAATCACTAATTAATTCCCTCCATCACCTCTATCTAAAGTTCAACTCCTTCTATGTAAAGATATATTTAAGGCTCTAGTAATCCGTGAGGATCTTGTATGTAGACTTATATAAAAAATGCTGCCAAATTATTAAAGCAAGAATAATGGCTAACATCTATGAGCCATTAGTGGGGTAGTTTATTTCATGTGGTTTCAACTAATGAGAGGCATATGCAATCACCCTACCATTTAGTAGTAATACATACCCTAAACCTACTCTAGAAGTGTCGCAATACATAGTGTACCTCTCTTTATCAGAAGGTAAGGCCAAAATGGAATTTAAAATCAGCCTATTCTTTAGATAGTTGAAAGTAGCTTTGCATTCATTAGTCCATATGAGTTTTTTTATTTTGTTTTGAGTTAGTTAAGTAAAAGGTGTTTTAATCTTAGAAAATTTTTTACATAAAATGCCTATAATAGCCAGCTAATCTTATGAAACTCTTTTTTTCTACAATTGTGGTAGGTTTAGGCCATTATTCTACCACATCAATCTTCTTAGGATCCACTTCCAAACCCTCATAAGATATTATATGACCAAGGAAATACACCTTAGTAAGCCAAAATTTTCATTTAGAGAATTTTGCATACTTCTTATGCTCCCATAAGTTTGCAGTACCAATTGCAGGTGATAAACACGATCCTTCATACTTTGAGAAGAAACTAGGATATCATCATTAAACATAATGACACACAAGTCTAAACAAGGTTGAAACATTTGATTCATCAAGTCCATAATTGTTGATGGTGCATTAATGAGTCCAAATGGCAAAACTAGGCATTTATAATGCCCATAATGAGTATAAGGTAGTCTTAGCTACATCTTGCTTCTTGATTCTCAACTAAGGGTAGTTAGATCTTAAATCAATTTTAGAGTAGTACTTGGACTATTGCAATTGATCAAACATATTATAAATCTAAGGTAATGGATACCTATTCTAAATTGTGACCTTATTAAGCTCTCTACAATCAATGCATAACCTTAATATTCTACCATTATTCTTTCTAAATAACACTAGAGCACCCCACGAGGAAATGCTAGGATGTATGAAGCCTTTATGCAATAGTTCTTATACTTGGCCCCTCTACTCTTTTAATTATGCCAGTGCGATTCTATATTTTGCCTTGGATATTGGTTTTGCTCTAGAGACTAAGTTAATACAAAATTCAATTTACATTTCTAGTGGTAATCTTGGTAGTTCCTTAGGCAAGACATTCATGAATTCATTCACCATTGATAATGCCTCTAGTCTTTTTCTATCCATTTTAAGGTCCTTTACCAAACGCTATGTATCAGTCACACATGTCTTAATATCTTAAATTCACAAATGAAAGATCTTAGGTTGAAAGGAGCATACGTCTTATCACCTTCAAAGGTGAATTCAACTTCCCTAAGTTTAGGAAACAACACCTTTTTATTTCTGCAATCAACCTTGGCATAATGTGTGGCTAGCCAATTCATACCAAGAATGATATCAAAATCTTGCACATTGAGAATCACTAAATTTCCTGGAAGACATCTCCTATTAATAGAGATGGGACTTGACATACAACACATTTCAGTTACAACAGGTTGCCCTACATGAGTACTAACCAATAATAGGCTTTCTAGTTAACGACATGCCACATTCATCCTTGATGTGAAATTTGGTGACATAAAGGAGTGAGTACACTAGGGTTAAATAATACATGTGTGTTAATCCCATAAATAGTTAATTTGCTTGATACCACTATAATAGATGGTTGGGCCTTTTGCTAGGTCATGGTAATGATATAAGCCCCGGTTAGCTATCGTCAGCCCTGAGCATTAGAATTATATGGAATAGACCTTCTGCCACTAGCTTGACCACCATAACCTCTGCCTCTACCTCCTGGAAATCCTAGACTAGAATACTGGCTCCTGACTGAGACATAGCTGAGGAAATTGACATATTAGATTACACTAGAATAGGTAGGGCTCTATAAGGAAATAAAGGTTAGCCTTAAGCATTAAGGCAATCCTTAGCTATGTTACTTGGTTGACTATACTTCAAAAATGCATTAGTGTCATACATACATTGCTCCCTATGAGCTATACCACACCTCTAGTAAGTAAAAGGTCATGTCTTAGAGTTGAAAGCTTCTGAACCTTAGCTAACTATATTAAAAGACTAGTAAAATTGCCTTTAGCACCATTTTCCTTTCCTGCCTAGCCCACGAGAAGGTCCTCTATTTCTACCACTGCTTATACCTTCAGTAGATTTCACACCTCCCACTATTATTGCATTAGTGGCACCTGACTTAATAAAGTCAAAGTATCATCTGACTTGCCCTTCCTATCTCATCAACTTAATCTTGCCATTAAGTAGCAACCCAATCTTCATGCTTCTGGTTATGTTCACCAACTCATGGAACTTGTATTGGCCTATCATAACATTCAATGACTGGTGGTGTTCATTGAGCCTCATCACATACCTCTTATTCTTCATCTTCACTGTGTCATAATTCTCACCCATGAATTGAATAAGCTCCTTAAACTCCTATATGAATTCATTAATATTCTCACCTTTTACTTGTTTTAACTTCTCAAACTCCATCACTTGTTTTCCCTAACACTTTATAGAGAAGGCCTAACCTAGAAAAAGTGTAGAAAATTGCTCTTATGTCAAATTCCTTAAAAGACTTGTGATATTGTTCCTTTACCATTCCATTAACCTCTTCGAATGTAAATTAATTCTAGCCATCTCAATTGCCATATTATCAATCATTGTCAAGTCATTGATCAATTTCTTCATTGTCCATAAGTACTCAAATGGATCGTTACCACCTATAAATTCTAATGGTTCAATCTTGAGGTACTTATACAACTTGCGAGTATTAACCACCCCTAACCACATTTTTCAAGAATTAGAGAAGGTTGTGGAGTAGGCTATAGAATATGTGCTAAATGAGCTAGCCTCTTTGACATATGCTTTAATACTTGTTGCATCCTATGTAAAATAGTAGCAATATCAACTTTAGGTGCTAAATTTTCATTTTGTTTTTTTTTAAGATGATGGGGTTCATTTCTAGCTTGATCAAAGCCTTTATCAACTTCCCTGATAACACCTATTATGCTAACAAGAATAGGTTTCAACCACTAGCATAGGAGCAAGTGCTGAAGCTTAGCCTTATGCCTTATCTGATGGCTCACCTTGCAATTTAGCTTATCGTTAATGTGTACTCATCCTAAAAAAAGCCTAATACTTTATAATCATTTCTTAAAAACATTCATCTTAAATATGTAGTCATTGATAAATGGGAAGGACTACTCATAAGGTTGTATTGATTTCATGTACATGAACATCATATCTATATTATATATAAATTTAATAGCAAATTTTACATTTTAAAATAAGGGATATCTTCCATAAAATATTGATACAAGCTTGTCAATTAGTGTGATTACTAGGAATTTCTACAAGTCCATAAGTTTTAATACAATAAGGTTAACAAAATGTACATATCTACATCCTTAAAGAAAACTTAAAACATGATGAGATCCTAGCCCTCTTTGTCTTGAGCCTTGTGTATAGAACCTATAAAAGTCAATGAGTTAGGGTGAGGCTGTCATACTCAGTGAATAGATAAGCCCAATGCCCCTCAAGCTAAAACATCATACATCAAAATAATATACATATATAGGTAATCAATGCAAGTCTTATAATATATTCATTCATATGAGCACATTTCGTAAATGCAATCAAGGTAACCTAAATCTATGGGGAAACACCACTTAAGGCATTATGGGATACTTCCTCCCCTTACCACAAGCCAATCCTTACTCGAGAGGAGTTTCCTTACCTGCCGACTTAATATTATATCTCATGTGGGGGAGTTGCCTCACTGACCATGCTTTCCAATACATAAGGGAGTGCCCTCACTAGTTGTGTCATGCATGCAATCTTTTCATATTATGATCAATCCACATCATCAATCCAAACATAGCTAGCCATGAAGCAATGGAATCTCCACATCATCCTTAGGATTACCAACACACAAGCAATATCATTGCTTTTACATATCATCATCATCATCAATGCATATGACATTAAACATATATCCAAAGTCATTTATAAACATATTTGTATATATATATATATATATATATATATATATATATATATATATATATATATATATATATGCTTATCCATAGTCATAGCTTTTACATCAAACAATGGTTACATTGAAATATAGTTTGCATGATGCATGAATGTTGAACTTTAAAAATATACAAGATTACTTGAGGAGGTGTGGGAATATATACTTACCTCAAGCTATATCTCTTTCTTACAGTGCATAAATTCTACTTGTCTTATTTAATATGACAATCTCTAATAGAACTTAGCAATTACACACATAAATCCATCAAATTAAGTCCATTTATAAAAGAAATAACTTAAATTTTATTATAATGTCAATGTTCATCTCTACGTAAACTAGATGATAGACACTCCTTTCCATCATTAGAATGACACTAATCATAAGTCTAGGGTATCAAGAAGAGTCAAAGAAAATCATTTAACATGAATCTTCCTTGCAAAATTGAAATAGTTACACAAGAACACTTATAATGTTCATTAAGACATCAACTTTGTATTTAGTGTAACTAAGGTGAAAACACCATTAAAGCTTTATTTCCTTCTCAAATATGAATATTAGAATACTAATAGTCATTTAATAAACCATCCAACATGAAGAACCAAAGAAAACAATCGACACTCTTCAAGTACACTCCTTTTGAAGGCAACATCACCTTTCATGCCATACTAACCCCCTTTAAACTTCATCTCTTCCATCACCATTAAGCTCAAAAACACCCTAAACATACTTATTCAAGTATAGAACAAATGTAAAAGAAATATGGCGGATTATAACTTATATGAAATAGGTAGGAGAAAGTCACCAAGCTGCTTAGAAAATGGAAGAAGACAGATGAGCAAACTTGATTCTCCTAACTTGATTTGGTGGCCATGGATGGCAGAAATACTTTGGGAATGTATATAAAAACTGAATAAATCTGGTGTTTAGACATGGAAATAAAAATAATAAAGTGGTGATGCGGCTAGGAAGGTGAAAAATAATCATTTTAGACGTGCTAGCTTGTTTAACAAAATTAAGCACTTTTGGCTACTAATTGAGGTTTGATTATTGAAAGTTCTTCTAATTTTTCATACATTTATTATTTCAATTTTATTACTTAATGTTTAATAATTACTTAATAATAATAAAAGTTAGCCAAAAAGTTTCTAAAGTTTACCAAAGTACATCTTTTAAAGTATACAACTTATGGAACAAGCATACTACTTATAGAAGTTTTGCTTCTAACTTTTTATTCCTTTTTCCAAGAAACTTCAAATACCAACTCTAGACATTTAACACTCATGTAAAATACTTCATTATCATGTCATTTGAATGTACAAAGGCACACTTATTATGCACATATTAAATAAACAAAGGCAATGATATCAAGATAGGATAACTATGCATCCATCTAACTCTTCCTTCCTTCATTCAAGATACATCAAGTACATGCTATGGACATCTAAAATTCATATAGTCATTATCATGTCATATGTGCCTTATGTGAACACATTCGACATATATTAAATAAATATAAGTAATAACATTAAAACAAGCCACCTATGTACTAAACTATACACCAAAACAATGCAATCACACTTCAAACCTAAAAAATTTAAACTCAAAAATTTGCAAAATAAGTTAAATTTTCAAAAATTAAAATGCAACTTTTGCCCCTGCAAAGCTTGAATAAAAATATTACCAATAATTATATATCCTAAACCTATGTCCAACCTATAGTAACATCAAAATTTTCCAGACTATTCATGAACATAAATCACAATATCTATAATAGAAATTAAAGTTGTACAAAATTATAATTAAAAGAACTTAAATCACTAAAGTTGATATTCTTTTTACTATGTTATGGTGGTGGTGTGAATCCCATGAAGTCATAGAAGGCAATGAGTTGCTCTTGTATTGTCCTCTTCACATGTCCATCTTTACTATCCTCACTACTATCTGTGTGTATGTAGGATAAAGTTAGTTTTCTTCTTCATCTTCTATGAAATGTATGTCACCATGAATGGGAGCATACTAACCTCGCTCTTTTTTGCAAGTTGGATTAGCATTAAGTAGGCACAGTCAAAGTATTCTATTTTCATTATTGGCTATGTTGTGCGTGCATGATATCAAAAAACTCTTATAAGCCATTGTTATGACAACAACCATATATGCAACCATCATTTTTCCTTTTATGGTATGGCTATTACGAGTTGATCTAAGCCCTTCAATTTAACTTTTTCTTTTAAACCACATACCATAAAAAGAAAGCAAATCATTTTTAAAAATCAAACATATGTTTTTAGCTTGGATAAATAGTGTACAGACAATAACCTATGTATGTATCATAGTGCAAGTCTCCAATCAACAAAACCAATTTTTTTCTAGAAAGTAAGATGGAATAACAGAGACAATATTTGAGAAGTTCTCTTCTCAAACTTCATCTACACCCTTAGTATTCATGACTCAGTTCATGATGTGTACTTATGAGCCTAATGAAAATACTCCTATTGTCCATTTTGAATTTGATGGAATACCTGTTTGCACTTGTAAACTAGATGGACACTATTAATTTGATGCTTGCTATTGAAATGATTATTGGTATAATTAAAATGATGATGAACTAAACAGTTCAAGAAGAAGGAAAAAGAAGCAACAAGGATCTTATTCTAAGAATAGTCTTATGAAAAGATATAAGGATGGTGACCCTCAGTTGGACTTTTTGGAGAACCACCTGGGAAGTATGATTTTCTGATAAAGTATGGACTAACTTTATATGTTCCTATAACTCCTACAAATACCTCACCACCTCCTTCATCTTAAACACCACCATAACTTAAACCACCATTGTCTTGCTATAAATAATCCTTAAAATAGATCAAGAAAGAAACTCCTTTTTCTTTAATATCATCTCAACTAATACCCTAAGTATATATGTACCAAAACCCTTTCCCTTTTTCATATGAAGAAGATTTTCCACCTTTCATAGACCATACCCACCCAAATACCCAAGTAAGAAGAATACCTATCATCAAAAATCGTACTGGAGTATATTCAAAAGGCAGCCTTTGCATATCACACCAGTATAAGTAGTTCTTAATTAGCAATTAGAAAATGTTTTGGTACAAAATCATCTTCTTAAGAAAATAGAGACTAAAGTTGATTAATATGCGTCAGATGGATACAACATTTTTTGGTCATCACAAAGAAATTCAATCTCTTATGGTGAGACTAAATTGTAGATTGAAGAAAAATATCAAGATTCGATAAGGATGATTAGATAGAAAGTTTATTCAGTTAATTTTCATCAAAAGATTATTGAAATTCAAAGATTGAAAGACCAACTTGCTGCTTGTATTGAAACAGATATGAAAAGAAATCTTCAACACTGCAATCAACACCTTTTGAGTTACCATGTCCAACCTTTATTATGTCAACCTAAATTTTCATCTCTATACAGATTAACCAATGTAGATTTAGAATAACATGGACTTTCCATTAACTTTTTCCATAAAAAATTAAAATTAGGAAAATTTCCTATGCAACCTGAACCTTCCCTTAAATCAAAAGACATCTCAATGTAAATGTCTTCATTAATTGAATCCATTGAAAAACCTCCCTCCAAAACAACAGATCCTTTGAAAACCATAATGATTATCCTAATCTCTTATTTCCTTGACAAAACTAAAACTTTAATTCCTTCCTTTCCAATTGTTAATTCATATTCTTAGCACCTTGAATTATTAGATTCATTTAAATATGAGTCCTCTGTAGCAACTGAGTTAGTCCACAAAGAAGATAATGAAGAAGTTCCTAAAGTACCAGCCCAGTTCATAGCTGATCCAATTCTTAATAAGTAGTTAATAAAAAATCCATCATACATTATTGATCCACTAAATGAAATAGAGACTGAGCCTACATCAGTTGAAAGACCTTACATAGAAACATTTAAAGGAAAGTGTTAACATTTGAGAGACAATGGTTTACTCTTGATGATATCTCTCAATCTTTATGTAGAGATAAAATTCAGGAGTTCAAAGCATGGATTGACTTCTACATGAAAAAGCCAAACAAGGCACACATAAAAGTCCTTGAGGAATTTCAAATAAGAGCAACAAGAAAACTCCAGGATTGGTACATGGCTATGGATGAGTATTCCAAACTTAAGTTAATCCAAAGTATAACAACAAGCGAGTTTTTAGCCTACTTCTATAATGAATTTTTGGGAAAAGTTTAAGATCATATGGAGATTACATATAAAGAGTATTTCAACATGAGATGTTGTTCATTGTTGAAAAAGGATCTTAATATTGATTATCAAAGAATGTCAAAGAAGTTTTACCAACTTGGTGATTGGTCCAATAAGCAAGCTTTCATTACCTCTATACTTGAAACATTAGCAACTTCCATATAAAGTATAATCTAGCAAAAGGAAAAATCAGTTAATGATTTGACTTTTAGAGAACTCTATCAAATTATGATCTAAGCACTAGAAAGACTTTGTGAGCATAGGAAGCTCATCATTCATATGTTAAATAGGCAGAAGGATCCCTCTTTAAATGTATCATGCAAACAACCATATCTTCTTATTAAATGTAGTGGTGATTCAAAGAATTATTACTGTCCCTTAAAGAAGAAAAAACATTACCAAGGAAGAAAAAAGATATGGAAATTTTTTAGAAAGAACAAATACTGAGGAAGAAAAAAATTTGATAAATGTTATTTATGTGGCAAGAAAGGATACTATGCAAAAAATTATCCAAATAAGTTGAGACTATAGAACCTAGCTTGGGAGATTGATGAACCAAGCTTGTTTTTATGATTAAAACCATATCTAAAAGCTAACTCTTATCCAAGTTAGTATGCAAAATCCTACATGAACATCAATCTTTTGATCCAAGGCCTTTTTAGAAAGAGTTTGGTTAAAAACTCGAAGTATTCAAAGCTAATGGGTGTTGCTACAATTCAATAGACATTATGACTTCACCAATAGGAGTTGAAGATTCTTAACAATCGTTAAAGTGACACCAAATGTGAGTAAAGTCTTCTAGTCCTTTCAAGAAGTGACTCTCTCAATAATCAATAGGCATTAGATGATTCAAACACTTAAGTTTTGTAAGTTGACCTTTACAACGGGCTTTGCATTTTCCCAACGAGCATGGGTCATTAATATCTCAATAGGCGTTGGATAAAATGACTTGATGTGAACGAAATTCTTAAAGCCTTTACATAAGTGTTGGCATTTTACCAACATGTGCTAGAAAAGTTTCCAGGCAAAGTAAATGGATTTGGGCCCTTCGATAAGGCACCTTTTATTTGTAATAGGCATTGAGATCCTTTTCAATAGGTATTAAAAGCAAGGCAATAGCCATTGAAGCACTATAGAAAAACTTGAAAAATAGAGCATCAAGTTCACATCCTTCTATAAACTTCAATGAGCATTGTCCATAGCTCAATAAGAGTTGAAGTTGAATTCCAACAATCATTGAGAAGCTTTAACAGTTGTTAAAGGTGTTTGGTGACTAGAAAATTGAGAAAGTTGGAAGGGAAAAGTCTAGGAAAATCTCTCTATAATAGCTAGTTCTAGCAGGAGTTTTAATACAATCAATGGGCATTGAAGTTGTATTCTTACCCAACAACGGGTGTGGAGACTATGCAATAGGCATTGAGTGACTATTTTATGACATGGAGTGACAATCTTCTTTCTAACAGCTAGTTCAATATCTCTGCCTATAAAAGGATTCTCCCATAACATAATTGAGTAGATAAAAAGAAGATAAAAATGGTCAAAAAACAAGTATATTCTATTGTGAAAGCAATTTTTAATAAAAGGGTGAAAACAAGTGTGATCTAGCTTTAAAGGCAGATCATTGTCAAAACCTTGCAAAAGTGTTCTTCAAAATAGAGTTGTAGAATAAGCTTTAAGATCTCTTAAAATTATCCACCAAGTCAAGCAATTCTTATAAGTATATTCTTCATTGTTTATTAATTGAGTGAGAGTATTATTTCTCATCTTTAAATTGTAAATCTTTAGACAAATTTTTTGGTTTAGGAAATGTTAGAAGATGGAAAACCATTGTTATGAAAATGTTTAAGGTAGTACCTATAAACTACTTTGGGAAATATTTTTAGTAGCACTTGGAAATCTACTTGTAATGGCTCGGTAATGCCTAAGAATTACTATTGTAAAAGTGATTGATAACACCTAGAAACTATCTTGATAGTGAATGGGTCAAGTGGGAAGACTAGAGGAGAGGGCGTAAGCAGGATTGTGCCAAAACTCTATAAATTGATTATCTCGATTTCTCACTATTTTTACACTTTGCTTTAATTGGTTTTACTTATTGTTGCCTAATTCAACCCCCTTTATAGGGCATCAAAGGACAATAATTAGTATCAGTGCTAGTTTATCTATCAAGGCTTAAGTGCTTAGAGTAAAGATCATGACAAGTCATGGGGAATCACAATCAACTTATAAACAACCATTCTTTAAAAGAAATGACTATAGGTATTGCAAAAATCATATGGAAATCTTTATAGACAGCAAAACCATTGATATATTAGACATTGTCGAGGATGCTAAAGAATTTCAAACTAAATTGGTTGGAGATATTCTTGTTCCCAAGCCAGTGAATGGACATTGGAAGAAAAGAAGGCAAATCTAAAAAATATATGAGCCATGCGTGTTCTCTTTTGTGATATCCATAAATCTTAGTACATAAAGCTTCAAATGTGCACATCAACAAAAAAAAACCTGGGACACTTTGCAGACTCAACATGAAGGCACTAGCAAAGTTAAGAAGAAAAAGATACAAATGGATACTTACATGTTTGAAACATTTGTATACTTGCATAGTGAATCCATTACTGAGATGTACAACAGATTTATATATATAGTGGGCACTCTTACAAAGTCCTACTCCAATGAAGATATGGTTGTAAAGATCATAAGAACTCTTTATAAGGAAAAGTGGGAAGCTAAGAAGACAATAATAGAAGAGGCTAACAAGATGGAAGTCATATCTATAGATGAACTCATGAGAAATCTTCTGGCTCATGAAATCACTCTTGATAAGACATTTGAAAGCTTTGGAGTAAGAAAGAAAGATTTGGCCCTAAAAGCCAAAGAGGTATATTTTGAATCCCCTTTTTTTTCCTTATTTGCTAACATCTTCTTCTAGTGATGATGAAAGTAATAGTCAAGATGAACAACTTGCCCTGATAACACATAAAGTAAAAATATTTATCTCGAATAGTAAAAGGGTAATTATATATAAGAAGAAAAGTAGTAAGAGTAAGCTCATTTGCTATCGATGCAATGAGAAAGGGCACATGAAGTTGGATTATTCCAAGGAAAAGAAGAACAAAGTTCCTTCCAAGAAATACACCTCTAAGAAATATAAGAAAGTGTATAAGGCTACTTTAGATGACACAAGTGACTTTGAACTTGATGAAGAGGACACCAGATAAGAGCTAGCCAATCTATGTCACATGGCAGTTGATAAGAGATCTGAAGAATCCTCAAGTGAAGACTCCAACAATGGTAATGACAATAATGGTGAGAATGAGGTAAGTCTTAACATGTTCATAGATGAATCAGACATGCTCCTTCTAGAGCCAATTATGCCTACATGCATTATTCTTACAAGCCTAAGAGGCAAAGTCTCCGAAAGCATAAAAATTAGCATAAATCATACATATAGGTATACACCTCACATGAGAAACACTCCAAGATAATTAGCTTAAAGGAGTTACATATCCCATAAACACCATTCGCATGCTCCACCTAGAAATTAAACACCGGTTCACTTCAATGGTCAATGCTTTTATTATGGTATTTATGGCCACATTGCTTATCATTGCCTAACTAGAAAAGCATGATGAGCAGATGGCTAAAACTAACCCCTAGGACTCAAGAAGATTTGGGCACCTAATACTTGATTCTCTTTATTTTTATAGGTGTGCTTGAAATCACAAGTTAGAAAGCAAGAATGGTATCTAGACAGTGGATGTTCAAAGCACATGAAAGGAGAAAACTAGAGAAAACTATTGATGGACTCTAACATAAGTTGCTAAGTGTAAGTTAACTTTGTGACAAAGGCCTCAGAGTTATGTTTGAACCACAAGCTTGTTATGTGTCAAAGATAGGTGACAATAAAATTTTGTTCATTGGTAAGAGAATTCATAACATTTATGTCATTGATTTACATTTTCTCATTAAACAAGATGCAAAGTGTCTAGGCTCTATAGTGAATGAAGGTAAAACCTGCCATAGAAGGCCAGGACATGCTAGCATGGGACTCTTTAACAAGCTTAAAAGGAGAAACTTGGTTGAAGCTCTGCCATAAATCAAGTTTGCAAAAGAAGGAGTTTGTGAATCATGTCAAAAAGGAAAATAGGTAAAATCTTCATTCAAAGCTAAGAATAAGGTATGTTTAATTAGACCTTTGCAGTTGCTTCACATGGATCTATTTGGACCTTATAGAGTGTCTAGCTTGGGAGGCATTCATTATGCATTTGTCATAGTAGATGTCTACTCCAGGTTCATTTGGGTGTTATTCCTTCCACACAAGGACTCTTATTTTGATGCATTTAAGACCTTTGCCAAGAGAATTCAAAACCAAAAGGATTTGAAAATCTCTTCAATTAGAAGTGACCATGGAAGAGAGTTTGAGAATGTTGAATTCCATAGCTTTTGTGCTAAGAATGGTATCTCACATAACTTCTCAACTCTTAAAACACCATAATAGAATGGTATAACATAAAGAAAGAATAAAACTATTTAAGAAATGGCTAGAACCATGTTAAATGAGTACAATCTTCTTAATTATTTATGGGCTAAAGCTATAAACACTTCTTGTTATGTCTTGAATAGAGTATTGGTTAAAGAAAACTCCCTATGAGTTATGAAACAATAGGAAGCCTAAGATTGCATATTTTAAAGTCTTAGGTTTCAAGCGTTTTATTTTAAACACTAAATAAACCTTAGCAAAATTTACTTAAAATTTGATGAAGGAATTTTCCTTGGATACTCTACTACCAATAAATGGTATAAAGTCTTCAACAAGAGAACACTTATTTTTGAGGAGTCTATAAATGTTGTTTTTGATGAATCTGACCATACTTCTTTAAGAATAAAATAAAATGTTGATGATCATATAGGCCCCATGAGTGAGGTGAATATTGGAAAATAAGGAAAGAATATGGGTAAGCCATAAGAGATCAAAAGTGAAGAAAATTTAGATGAACCTCTTCCCCTTTTAAATGAAGAGCAAACTAAATTGGAAAGAGACTGGATTTTTAAGAAAGATTATCCAAAGTAGCACATCATTAGAGATCCTTCAAGTCATGTAATTACTAAATCATCATTTAGAAATGCATGCACCAATCTTGCTTTAGTTTCCCTTGTTGAGCTTAAAATCATATATGAGGCCATAAAAGATGAACATTTGGTACTTGCTATGTAAGATGAACTCAATTAGTTTGAAAGGAACAAAGTATGGATCTTAGTTCCTAGACCTAAAAAACATTCCATTATTGGAACCAAATAGGTTCTTAGAAACAAGGCTTGATTAGTAGCCTAAGGCTATAACTAAGAATAGGGAACTAACTTTGGTGAAACCTTTACTCTAGTTGCAAGGTTGAAAGTCGTTAGGATTTTACTTGCTTTTAAAACTCATATGAATTTTAAATTTTATCAAACGGATGTCAAGAGTGCTTTCCTTAATGGCTAGATTTTTGAAGAAGTATATGTTGAACAACCCAATGGCTTTGAAAGCCATTTCTTTCCTAACCATGTATTTATGCTCACCAAAGCCTTATATGGTTTGAAGTAAGCTCCAAGAGCTTAGTATGAAAGGTTAAGCAACTTTCTTGTAAAAAAAGGGTTTTCCAAAGGGTTGGCAGGCATAACACTATTCTCTACAGAGAAGAATGGAAACTTATTACTTGTACAAATATATGTAGATGATATCCTTTTTTATGCCACTAATGTTTGCTCATGTAAAGAATTTTCCAAAGTATAAAAAGTGAATTTAAAATGAGAATGATGGGAGAACTTAATTTCTTTCTCGGATTACAAATCAACTAAGGGAAAGAGGGAATCTTCATCAACCAAGCGAAATACATAATGAAACTAATCCAAAGATTTGTCATGGAGAACAACAAACCATGTAAAACTCCAATGAGCACCAATAACAAGCTAAGCACAAATGAACATGATTGGTAGTCTTCCCTATCTAATAATATTAGGGTTAGACATTAAGTTAAGTATGTGTTTATGTGTTAGATATCAGTTTAATCCTAAGGAGTCTCATATGCATGTTATAAAACACAAACTCAAATACCATATTGGTCCTTCCAACATAGGACTTTGGTATCCTAAGAGTTCTTCATTTGAATTAAATGCATTTTCAGATGCTAATTTTGCTAGATGTACTATAGATAAAAAAATTACTTTAGGCACATGTTAATTACTTAGTAAATGATTAGTGACTTGGAGTATCAAAAAGCAAAATTCAATTGCTTTAACTACTATTAAAGCTTAGTATGTGGCAGTAAGTCATTGTTTGCTCAAATCCTATGAATGAAGCAACAACTTTTTGATTATAGGGTTATTGTAAATCAAGTGGTCATCAAATGTTATAACAATAGTGCCATCAACTTATATAAGAATCTCATGCAGCATACTATGAGTAAACATATAGATATCAGACATCTCTTTTTTTGGAATCATGTTAATAGCGGTGATATTGTATTGGAATTTATTGATACTAACCATCCATTGGCAGATATTTTCACAAAACTTGTTTATGATGAAAGGACGCAATTCATAAAAAAAAAAACTTAGAATGTTAGATGGAATTACATTAAGTTAACATCAATAGGTTCTTCTCTTTCACCCTTGATGATTCATGCTTAATTGTTGAGTGGTTGATGATTGATATATTGCTTGACGTTTGCTTAAAATGATTACCATTAAAATCTTTAGAATATAGAAGCTAAAGATTTTAATTATGTACTATATTGATCAAATATCCCAATATTAATTAAATTCATGACTATATCATTTAGTTCAATTCATAAATTATATCAACTAAGTTTTCAAAATGTTTGCTTATATTAAAAATCCATTTTAAACTTACTTTTGTTTTAGAAAATATGGCTAACACCCATTGTGAGTTTGCCAACAACTGTTGTGTTATTGGTGAGTTCCACATTTTAGCTTTTATATGTCCCCACGATCGCTATGAATTTTTAACAATCGTTGTTCTTCACCCAATGGACATTGCAAGAAACAACCATCGTTGAATGAAGAACACTTGGTTGATCAAGCTAATGGTCATGTCCAACCACTGTTGTTTTAATCACAATAGCTGTTGAACACTATAACTATCATATTTTTTAAAGAAATAGGAAACTCTTCAAATTTTTATATAAACCCCCTAAAGCCTAAAGTTGTTTTACTTTTGCTTTTACTGTGCTTGGGCTCTCTCTCTCTCTCTGTATTTGTTGTTATTTGCCTTGCTTTACACTTGCATCATTCATGAAACTCTAAACCAAATGGCACCCAAAGTTGAATCAATTAAAAGATATAAGAAACCAATAAGGAAAAATCTTCAATCCTCCTACTCAAGCTTAGAAACTAAAGAAAACTTAGCCTTAATGCTAGTATAATAGATGAAAATGATATATTAACCATCTTCAGTACCTCAATCCTCAAAGAAAACCAAATTTGTCCCAAAATCAAAGGTAAAAGGGAAGGAGATAAAAATAGAGCAAACCTTTCTTATTCTCTAAAAATTCCACCTCAAAATGAAGAAGGAGAAGGAATTGGCCTTCAAACTCCTCAAAAGACATCTTGGGGTAGGTAAAATTTTTGAATGGGATGATTTAGAGAGGTATGGGTTGGCAGAACAAGTATAAGATCTTCTGATAGGGATAGGGTGGGAACCCTTTTGTCAAATAAGAGAGGCCTCTTATATAGAGTTCACAATAGAGTGTCTTATCGCCTTAAAGGTTCTAGAAAGTGATTGCCAAACATATGCAAACGAAGGGACGATCAACTTCACTCTTCAATAAGAAATAATAAAGCATCCTCCCACCTTTAAAATGGATGTAAACCAATTTTGAAAGTCAATCACGGATGGGAAGAGCAATTATAATAACAATAATAGTAAGGCATCAAAGATAAAAATATAAGCCTTGAGGATAGCTCATCGATTCATAACCTATAATATTAATGGTGAAACACAGTCTAATGATAATTGCACCATCATAGATCTATTCTATCTATGGTCGATGAAGAATAAGTAAATGATCAACACACCGCTGCTTTTGATGCAAAGGATATATGGTCAAGTGGACAAAGGGAATGAGTTTATGATGGGGCATTACATAACTAGGATTGCCAAGTATATGAAGGCTATTCCCTTAATAGAAGAAGAACTTGAGGAAAGGAACATTGTGTTGGAGAAACTACCATAGAATGAATCTATTTGTAAAAAGATACTATTGAGCATAGGAATCCGTCAAAAGCTCAACTCTAGCCTAAGAAGGAGAATTATAGAAGAAGGTGAAATACCAAAACTAGAACAAGATGATGAAGAGGTTGAGGAAGCCATAAGAGCAAAGATTACTACTATGAAAGAGACTAGAACTAGTGCTCCTGGTATTGTTACTTCTCTCTCATATTCTAAGCAAAAGGTCCTTGATCAACTAGTAGCCATCTCTAGTATTGTTCAAAAGGTTAAGTCCTCCACTATCTCTATTCACCAAAAGGTTCAAAAACTTCAAAGGGAAATGAAGGATGTCAACGAAACCTTAGATTGGATAGTGGAAGGGTTAAATTTGCCACCTGAAAGTCCAACTACTCCAACAGAATCAAATGTAATAGTAGAGCAGAAGGATAAACCCTAAGACCTTCATGCCTAGTAATCTTTTTCATATCATGTTGCATATTTTTATCTTTGTTTCATTTCTATATCTTGTTTTTCTAAAAAAGGTTGATGTTAAGGGGCAACATTTCTTTAATGCTATAAATAATTTTTGACTTTGCTTATACTATTATTTGAAATTTCATTTCCCCTTTTATTGCTACACTTATGTATTACTTTTGGAAAATGACAAAGAGAAAGAAATACTAAGGAAAAACAAGAGTATAAGTAAATAAGTCAGAGAGAGAAGGTATGAGAAAGCAAAAAATGTAATACATGTGTAATATATGTTTGATTTTTTGGAAAATAACTTGGTATGTATAACTTATACACATAAATTTTGAAACAAATGGGAGTAACATGATATATTATAACTTATGCAATTGAATTAAATCACATAATTTGATAGTTATTATTACCTAAGATTTATATGATGTTCATTTTGTAATGACCAATTTCATTTACAAATTATGGCATTCATGTCCAAAAATACATTTGCATATAAGTTGATTAATCATACATACACAATCCAACATGTATTTAATGTACATCTATGTTAACTAATATTTAAGGCTAGTGACCATAAACTAGTTCTTATCTAGATATATGTACATGACATAAGAAGAAAGAGAGTTGGAGTTCAACTAACGACCTGTAGTCCATGTGTCTCTATGCAAAACTCTATGCACCAAAGTATCCAAACCTTATGCTTTAGTATTTGAAAAACATAATTGTGATTTAGTGAGTCACGACTCAATGAATAAAAGCAATAATCAGATCCTTATGGCACAACCAACAATCAAATACCATTAGGATACATTATAAGTATAAGAATTGACTATGCAAGTGCAAATACGATAGATTGATGTTTGTTGTGACCTTGCAAGGCAAACACTACTCTCAGGAATTCATGTGATTCAAGTGACATTTGATTCTGTTGGTAAGCATATAACAAGTGAACCATTGGATTAATAACATGTGCCAATAAAACATATTGGTCCCTTTTCCAAATGATTTACAAGTGTTTGACAAGCCAGTCACAACTTACTTTTAGTTCCATATGCAAGTGTTCATTCACAATGATATACCAAGTAATTATTAAGAGCATATAATTCTCACTTAGCTTGTATTCACACGAAAAATGTAATAATTCAATCACATAGACATGTAATAGAACATAATCATATTGTAAAATTATCACACACATACATTAAAATCTAATTATGATTTTTACTTACATTTTGAAGTGACTAACCTTTATGGTAGCTTTGGTTCTGTCTTTAGGACTTCCTCAAGGTGTTGAGATACTAACATTTGATACATACATGGTTTTAAGTATGTCGAAATGACTATGAATGCTTGGTATGCAACTATTGGATGATTCATGCAAGTGGATCTAATGTTTATGCATATTTTCCTTATATGGCAGTCGAACATTGTTACACTCTCAACATAACAACTCTAGATATACTTATCCAAATTGCTAGATTCTTTTTTTTTTCAAATAAATTGAATAGATAACGATACAACATAGTTAAATTTTAGGTTAATAGAAGGCATATAGAAAATGTGCTGAATTTTTGAATTTTGTCCTATTTCAATGTCAACTTAGTCTTAGTAGGTAGTACATTATTGGACATTTCTAAAATTGTACAAATCCAATTACAAGACTAATTTACCAAAAGTTACAAAACACAATGAAACATTTTTTAATGTTTTACTCATTGTAAAATTTAGTCTATAAAGTCATCAAAACAAATGACCAATCTCAGGGTGAGGAGGTTTTCAACATGTTGACAATCAGTCACAATGAAGATATAATATCTCATAAACCATGTTAAATTTGGCAAAACTATTTCACATACATATATATCAAAGATAAATGTATAACTTTCAAGTTTGGAACATCATTTCTGAATCTATGGCCATTAAATTCTTAGAAAATAGAATTAAAAGACGTATGAGGTTTCATCAGGTTCAAGGCTAGTCATAATCAATAAGCCATATCTCTTTCCACATAACAAATTAAGCAAAACTTCTATACAAGCATTTATAGGGGATATAACCTTACAAATTTCATGTTTTATTGATGAGATTTTAGTTAGTTATGAACCAACTATAATGAAGGAGCCCTATCTCCTCACACACACCAAATTAAGGAAAATTGTTTCACATGAATTTAGATAGGGCATAAAGATCTAACTTTCCTATTTTACATTTTCCCTAATTCTTTTTCTAGTGTTATGAAATCGCAAGTGTAACAAGTTGTTCTAATAGCAAAACTAACATAATTAGCTCTATTTTGAGCTTCAATCTCCATATATGAGCTCTACCTTAAATTACTCCATAATTCTTAGTAACCATGCATGATTAACATTACATAATGGAGTAATTTCATATGGGAAGAAGATAAATTAACTTATCTATTTTTCCATAATCAGAAAAGTATAGGATTCCTTCATAGGCAACTTACTCTTCGCCCTTTCCTTTTTCTTCTTCTTCTTCTTCTTCTTCTCCTTCTTTTCATTCTTTCTTCCTTAGCTCTCTCTTTCTTCTACTACTTCTTACATTTATCCTTTATATTCTATTCCTAAAGGATGAAAAATTCAACTTGTAAACCTATTTTAATAAGATAAAATCATTGTGTCTCATTTCCATTGGTTGGAAGTTCACTTTTCCTATTTTAATCCCCCTTATTCACTCCTTCATCATCTCCATCCATCTTCTAATCCCCATAGGCTCCTTATACTTTTAAATAGGCCCCTTATAACATGCATAGAACATAAAATAATTTGTCATGTAATGATACAAACATTACATATATGTTTAAGTGTCCCAAATGCAATGCTACAAGTGTCATCATTGTGCTTATCCAATTCACATATCTAAATGTTCATTTATCCATTGTATATGTTCATATGTGATTGCAGATTAGTTATGCAATGAATATGGATAAGGATATTACATTTCTTCCCCTCTTATGAAGAATTTTGTCCTCAAAATTCAATACCTATAAACAAATGTGGATATTGTCATTTAATGTTCTCTTCGGTCTCCCATGTAGTCTCTTTTTATGAGTTGTTTCTCCACAACACCTTAACCAAAGGGATTTATCGATTTCATAACTATTTTGTCTTATCACTAATGATTTTTGCTAGTTCTTCAATGTAACTTACATCATTTGCACTTGTTATTATTGGATACTGAAACATAGACTTTGGACACTTTGATACATAAAGTTTTGCACAACGAATTACAATGATCCTTATAAGGTTGGAGATTTTGAACTCCATCTAACTTCTAATGAAAAAACTAACTTATAAACTGCAACACAATATTAAATGAAAGTATTAGTACATATCAATATCTATTATCAAGTTCAAAAGAGGTTCATGGCTTAGGTTAAACAAACATAGTCTAACAAGCCATGTCTCTGCCACTGATGGATCTGTGGTACCGCTAAAATCAATTGCACACTATTTTTTTTAATTTGTCATACCTTCTTTCTCTTTGAATTTTTTGTCCCTGCACTATTGGTTCACCAATTCTATGTTATGGTTGCCCATGAGATAGGTGTTGTGCAAGTGAATGTGTATGACATCTAACTCTGATAGCAGGTTGATCTCTTAATGCTTTGCATGATGCTTCTATGGAATGCAAATCAGTTGACTTCTCTCTCCTTGATGAGCCATGGGACTACTATGACTATCCTCTATTAATGCCCAATAGACATATAAGACTATGTTATATGATAATGCATAATAGTGCAAAAGTCATGTCATGTTCACATGTATGTCCCTATGGAACCTATACCTACTCTGATACCAAAAACTGTAATAACCATTTTCATTTACAAATCATGGCATTCATGTCCAAATATACATTTGCGCATAGGTTGATTAATCACACATACATATTCCAGCATGTATCTAATGTATATATATGTTAACTAATGTTCAAGGCTAGTGACCATAAACTGGTTCCTATCTAGATATATGCACATGACACAAAGAGAGATAGAGTTAGAATTCAACCAATATTCTATGCTCCATGTGTCTCCATGCAAAACTCTATGCACCAAAGTATCCAAACCCTATGCTTCAGTATCTGAAAAATATAATTGTGATTTGGTGAGTCCTGACTCCATGAATAAAAATAATAATCAAATTCTTATAGCACACTCAATAATTAAATATCATCAGGATACATTATAAGTATAAAAAATGACTATGCAAGTGCAAATCAATAGATTGATTTTTGTTGTGACCTTGGAAGGCAAATGCTGCTCCCGAGAATTCATATGATTCAAGTGACATTTCATTTTACTGGCTAAGATATAACAAGTGAATCATTTGATTAATAACATGTGCCAATAGGGCATATTGGTCCCTTTTCCAAGTGATTTGCAAGTATTTGACAAGCAGGTCACAACATTCTTTAAGGTCCATATGCAAGTGTTCATTCACAATGGTATGCCAAGTAATCATTAAGAGCATATAATTCTTACTTGACATGTATTCACATGTAAATTTTAACAATTCAATCACATATACATGTAATAAAGCATAATTATATCATAAAATTATCACATATACACATTATAATCTAATTATGGTTTTTACTCACCTTTTGATGTGACCAACCCTTATGGTAGGTTTTGTTCTCTTTCCAGGGCTTCCTCAAAGTGTTGAGCTCTTAACATTTGATACATACATGGTTATAAGTATGTCAAAATGATTATGAACACTTGGTATGCAACTATGGCATGATCCACGCAAGTGGACCTAGTGTTTATGCATATTTTCCTTATATGGCAGCCTGACCTTGTTACACTCTGATAATAATAACTTTAGATATACTTATCCAAATGGCTTAATTCAAATAGACTAGACAGATAATGATACAACATAGTCAAATTTTAGGTCAATATAAGATATAGAAAATGCATGAATTTTTGAATTTTGCCCTATTTCAATGTCTTTTTAGTATGAGTAGGTCTTACAATCTTGGGCATATCTAAAATTGTACAAGTCCAATTTCAAAACTAATTTACCAAAAGTTACAAAACACATTATGGAACATTTTTCATGGTTTACTCCTTATATAATTCAGCATATAAAGTCACAAAAACAAATGACCAATCTCAGGGTGAGAGGTTTTTAACATGTTGACAATCAGTAATGATGAAGGTGTGATATCTCATCAATCATATTAAATTTGGCAAAAATATTTTACAAGTATGTATATCAGACATAAATATACAACTTTCAATTTGGAACATCATAAAATTCCAAATCTATGGCCATTGAATTATTAGAAAATATAATTAAAAGATTGAGGTTTCATCGAGTTTAGGGTCAGTCACAATCAATGAGCCATATCTCTTTCCACACAACAAATCAAACAAAATTGCCTTGCAGGTAGTTAGAGGAGATATAACCCTTCAAATTTCATGTTTTTCACTTTACCTAAATCAACACATATGGTCATCAAAATATATGAAAACAGAAAGACTGATGATATTTTGGTTAGTTATTAACTAGTCCTAATGAATGAGCCATATCTCTTCACATACATGAAATTAAGCAAAAATATTTTACATGAATTTATATGGGGCATAAAAATCCAACTTTCATATTTTACACTTTCCCCAATTCCTTTTATAGGGTTATGAAATCGTGGGTGAATCAAGATGCTCTAATAATAAAATTAACACAATAAGCTCTGTTTCTTTTGAGGTTCAACCTCCATACATGAGCTCTGCCTCAAATTACTATGTAATTCTTAGTAACCATGCATGATTAATATGTCATAAGGGAGTAATTTCATATAGGAAGAAGATAAATTAACTTACCTATTTTTCCAGAACCAGAAAAGCTTAGGATTCTTTCCTAGGCAGCTCACTCTTCTCCCTCCCCTTATTCTTCTTCTTCTTTTTCTTATTCTTCCTTTATTTCTGCCTTTATTAGCTCTCTATTTCTTTTGCTACCCCTCATGTTTATCCTATATATTTTATTCCTAAATGATGAAAAAATTCAACTTGTAAACCTATTCTAATAAGACAAAATAATGGTGTCTCATTTCCATTGGTTGTAAGTTCACCTTTCCTCTTTTAGTCCCTTTTTTTTCACTCCTTTATCACCTCCATCGATCTCTTAATCCCTAAATGCTCCTTATACTTTTAAATAAGCTTTAAAACACCATTATTTATGATGATATAAAATGCACACAACATGGGATAATTTATCATGCAACTATACAAACTTTACATATATGTTCAAGTGTCCCAAATGCAATCGTGCAAGTGTCATCATCGTGCTTATCCAATTCACATATCTAAATGATCATTTATCTATTACATAAGTTCATATGGGATTGCAAATTATTTATGCAATGAATATGTTTATGTAGGAATACCAATGAATGTGGATAGGGGTTTTACACATTTGTTCACTTCCTGTAAGATTATTTATCTTGATAGATTGTTTGTCATCATAAAAAAAATGGGAGAATGTTAAACCTAGTTATGGAGGTTAATGAACCAAGCTTACTTTGATGATTGCAAACATATCTAAAAGTTAACTTTTTATACATGTTAGTGTGTAAAATCTTATAGGTACATCAACCTTTGGATCCAAGGCTTTTGGAAAAAGAGTTTGATTAAAAACTCTAATTATTCAAAGCCAGCAGGTGTTGTTGCAATTCAATAGGCATTATGACTTCATCAATGAGCATTGAAGATTTTCAACAAACATTAAAGTGACACATAAATATGAGTAAAATCTTTTGGACCTCTCAACCAATGACTCACTCTTGAGAATCAATAGGTGTTGGACTCAAACCCTTGAGCTTTATAAGTTGACCTTAACAATGGACATTACAGTTTTGCAATAGGAGTACATCATCGATACCACAATAAGGTTGCATTTTCACAATAGGCATTGGAAAAAATGACTTGATGTGAACAAATTTTCAAAGCATTGACATGGGCATTGGCATTTTACCAACAAATGTTGGAAAATATCCCAAGCAAAGCTAAAGGTTATAGACCCTCTAATGAGGCACCTTAATATTTTCAACAGGCATTAAGATCCTATTCAACGAGTATTAAAAGCAAGCCAACAACTATTGAATTACTATAGAAAAACTTGAAAAATAAAGCATCAAGTTCACATCCTTCTAGAAACTTAAACAGGCATTATCCATATCTCAATAAGAGTTGAAGTTGAATTCCAACAAGCATTGAGAATCTCCAACATTGGTTAAAGGAGTTGGTGATTAAAAAATTGAGAAAGTCGAAAGAGGAGCGTTTGGGCAAATCTTTCTTTAACAAATAGTTCTAATGGGCATTTTAATACAATCAATGGGCATTAAAGTTGTATTTTCACCCAACAATGGGTGTAGAGACTGTCCAACAAGTTTTGAGTGACTAATTTTTGATACGGAGTGACAATCTTATTTCTAACGGCTAGTTCCATGTCTCTACTTATAAAATGACTCTCGCACAACAAAATTAAGTAGAGAATAAGAAGAGAAAAATGGTTAAAAGTGAATATATTTTATTATGAAAGCAATCTTTAATAAAATGGTGAACATAAGTGTGATCTAGCTTCAAGGGAAGATCATTAAAGAACAAGCTTTAAGACAACTCTTAAAACTCTCCACCAAGTCAAACAATTATTGTGAGTGTATTCTTTATCATTTATTGCTTGAGTAAGAGTATTCTTTCTCATTTTAAAATTGTAAATTCTTTATAGAAAGTTTTTGGTTTAGGAGATCTTATAAGATCTAAAATCATTATTGTGAAAGGTTTAAAGTAGTATCGGTAAACTACTTTGTGAAATGATTTTTGTAACACTCGAAAGTCTACTTATAATGGCTCACAACTTAGTAGTGCCAAAAACCTACTCTTATAAAGGTGATTGATAGCACCTTAAAACTATCTTGATAGTGAAAGGCTATAGTGGGACGACTAGATGAGACGACGTAGGAAGGATTGTACCAAACCTATATAAATTGATTATCTCAATTTATCTTTATTTTTGCACTCAACATTAATTGTTTTTTCTTGCCATTGCCCTATTCAACCCCCTCTGCTTGTGCATTAAAGGACAACGTAGACAAGTAACAAAGATGATCCAATAGACTCATATCTCTATAAGCAGATATGGATGATGCTGGCATTAAATCTCTTTTCTCCATTTATGATGAAGCTACACTTGAGACAATCTTTTTTACTCAAGACTCTTCTTCAGAAGATGAGATCTAGTATCAAAGTGGCTCCATCACTATTTAAGAAAGTTATGATAAAGACCTATGAGGCTATCATTCATAGTGCATTAGTATACATTGATGATATGTTACTTTTTTCAACAGATCAAGATTCTCATCAACATGTTCTTTCGTAATTTATTGATCTCACATAAAATTATGATATAATGCTTTCATACACAAAGATGCATATGGCTTAGATAAAAATTTATTTTCTTATAATGACATTTTGAGATGGACAATATAGGCCATACCACATATAGGAGCAAAATTATTAAATTTCCTTGACAATGATCTCACTCACAAGAAGATTCAACAATTTTTAGAATTGTTAATTATCTCAAATATTTTGTTTCCCACTTCATGAGAAAAGCAAATCCACTTAGAAAAATGCTAAAGAAAGATACTCCACTGTGGTCAAATGCACATGTAATAATTAGAAAGCTGCTTAAAGAAGAAATGCAAAACTTGCCATCTCTTTAGATTTCTTCTTATGCAAAAAAGGATCTTGCAAACTGGAGCTAATGATCATTATTGGGTTGTGATTCTCCTAAACAAGAAAGACAAACAAATGAGAATATGTGCTTTTGCTAGTGGAAAGTTCAAAGATTTTAAGCTATATTATCATTAGACTTTCAAGGAAATCCTAGCTGTAAAGAATGGGATAAGAAAGTTCGAATTCCATATCATTAGCCATTATTTCATAATCTTTATGGATTGTTCATCTTTTCCAAAGATGCTAGAGTTCAAAGGGAAGAATCTGCCACATGTGCAATTGCGTAGATGGAAAGATTGGTTTAGTAAATGCGCCTTTGATGTGAAGCATATAAAATGGGATAATTATTTGATTCTAGATTTCTTATCTAAACCACAAATTATCTCTCTCATCCATACTAAGAAAAATATCCCTTTACTGCTCATGGTCTCCTTAGCATCCTCCTATTTAATGCCACAACCATACCCGAATAATGAAGAACCACTAGAAGTTTAGTTTCCTACTACCTACCCCTAAATTTCTAAAATTGCCAAATAATAAGTTATTCTTTACCAATCTCTTCTTATACAATAGTTTGGCCCTATCTTTTTCAATATTCTTGGCTTTCACCTGAAATATCTTTTCCTCAAGATTTATATTTCCTAGATTTTACTATAGGAAATAATGGCTCATAGAAATGGTTAGAAGAATTCCTCACATTCCTATGGTAGTTTTGTTATCTTTATTCCATAACTTTTGAAATCATACCCTATCATTTATGGTCCTACTTGACAGACCTTAAACAATATAGTTATCATAACCTTTCATACATCTTGTTATAAGAGTCTTGAATAGTAAAGACTGTCTCAAGTAATGCTTCAGTGGAGAAAAAAAGATTCAATGTCAGCATCATCCATATCTACTACTATAGACATCTAAATCTATTGGATCATTTTTGCTCTTGTCTCAACTTATTTGGACAATTTTTTGCATAGTGTCCTTTATTGATATATAAATGGCATTTATTAGACTCCTTTCTTCTTTCGTATTTTTTTTATAAAAAGTCATCATTTCTTTATGGAATATTTCTAATGTCATTGTATCTTAAAGTAGTGCATTTTCTGTAATGACCAATTCATTTTAGCTCTGATACCAATAAATGTAACGACCATTTTCATTTACATAACTCATATCATTCATGTTCAAAATACATATGCATATAGGTTTTATCCATCCTACACACAATCAAACATTTACTT